>JANIJG010002404.1:0-21962 GCA_024611175.1 Megaceryle torquata
GACAGCCTCCGTTGAGCGCGTGGAGGGGGGGGGTGGGGGCCAGGACAACAACAACAACAAAACACAAACAAAACAAACAAAACCCCAAACAAACAAAGAAAACACAAACAAACAAACAAAAACCCCCACATTAAAAAAAAACAACTTAATCCTCCAGGCTTTCCCAGGCAATTCTGGGTGGCCTTGTTTGATCTCTTCCCCTTGCATTCACTGACATAGGTGTTTTCCTGACACAAGTTCCACACACTGAGTCCTCCTCAGAGCTGAGTGTCCTATGTGCTCATTGTGCTCATTCCATAACTTAAAAAAAGAAACCAAAAACACACACACACACACACAAAAAAAAAAAAACTCAAAAAACAAAAGGCTGGAAAACTGCAAGCAAGAGGTGCTCCAGCAAAGCCATGTGGACAGCTCTGCGGCCTCTGCAGCAACCAGCTCCTGCACACCATCCTCTGAAGGCTATATAAAGGGTTTTAAATTATATGGTGCCAAAAGTAGGGGAGGCCTGCAGCTGTTTTTAGTCCTGGAGTGAGAAAGTTAAAAGAATAAAAAATTAGAGGCAGCTTTTTCACATAGGTGATTAGTGCAAAGGAATGTCAGATTCGGCAAAGAAAGTTTGCTTATCAAGCTGCAGATTTATTAAATGTGTTCCAGACTTGCATTGCTTCATTCAAGTTTAACAGAGCTGTAATACTTAATATGCCCTTTAGCAATTTAATACTCTCTTGTACAAATCATTGGAAAATTTAAAATAGAAAAATATGTCCAGGCTTAACTGTAAGAAGAAGGGGAACTCTGTACAAAAACAGAGGAGAAAGAATGCATGGGTAAAGCTGAATATTACTGAGTATCTTACCACATGTATTATTCTGCTGAGTTATTAGTACGTGCACTCTCATCTGCAGGCTAGAGGAGGAACTAGCAGTAATAACTTACAGAACAACAATTCTCAGCATTGTGGCTCAAGATTGGCATCACATCATGCCCAGAAATTACTCCTCAGGAAACACGTTTTCTACATTTTTTTTTGCCTTTGGAGAGCACCAGTGTGGATTTCTTCTTTAAGGAAAAGGAAGTCAGTTGTTGGTGCTGCTTACAACAGGCAGGAAATGTTACTGTCAAACATCATACAAATACTTTCACAATAAAAAGGGATGTAAAGATTGAATTGGTACATCACTGAGATATTAAAGACTATCTTTGTTGGAGACAGCCAGAGGACAACCCTGTAAAATGCCTCACTGCTGCAAAATTACATGTGAATATAAACACATTTCTGCATAAATATTTTGAGTCTAATACCCTGTGTAAGAAAATTCCTTCGAGTCTCTATGTTCCCGAGGCATGCAGGGATCTGTCACAGTTTGGACAAGGGGATGTTATTTAATATTGGACACACATATGGAAAAGAAGGGAAAGGCTTTATTTTGTGATAGTCAGACTTCTTGACTTTTGTTTTTTTAAAGGAGCAAAGGCTGTTAAAGCAGGCTTCCCAACCAATTAGCTGCATTACAAAAGCACACTCCTGAATCTGTGACTGCCCTGCAGAGCATGGGACCAGAAGATGCAATGGTGCCTGTTGCATGCCACAGGGAGATGTTCCCAGGACAGACTTGGGGTGCAGGAGAGGGATAGTTATATACACAATGAGTACAATCCTCTCAATCTAGGTGCAACTGATACAAAACTGTATATAGTACAACACTATATACTGGCCACTTCTAATAACACTGAATCATTCTGTCAGTCAGTATAGTGCTGCTGACCCAGACTGACTGCCCGTAGCCAGCATGAGTCAATGATACACACAGATCACAGGGCCTTACAGACACTGGGAAGAGCCATCACTCCCATGGGACAAACTTACTCAGAATATCAAGGACAGTGGGATTAAAGATTTGCCAAAACTCATGAAAACTCATGAATGGAGTTAAGCAACAGCTGGGACCAGAATCACCCCTCTCCTGTCCTAGTCGCTCACTACCAGGCCCTGAACCATTTTTAACAATTATCATTGCCTTCTACTGGCAACCTCAGACTAACTCTTTCCATACTATTTTAGGGCTGCAGGACTGGAAGTGACCTCCTGAATCATTGATCCCAGTCTCTTCTAATTGGAGCCAGCCACATCATATGAGCCTAGTCAGAAATGCCTCAAAGTGAGCAGGGTGGTGGGACGTGTGATGATTTCATTCTTCCAAATTCCAGAGGCAACACCCAAGTGGTTGTGGCAGTGATAGTCTCTTGCTCAGACATTACAAGAAGACTACAGTCGCCTGATAACAAAAGGAATTTGTGCTGAAATGTGTTTTGATTTGCTTGTAATTTTCCTGACACATCCATGGAAATGCAAGTGAGGTGGGATCTGGGTAGAGCAGCCTCTCACCTCTCCCACCATGCTAAGCAGCAATAGCACTGAGTACTAAAAAACAATTTGCCAGCATCTGAGACCTCAGTGAGCCCTAATGAAGCAGGAGCTGGTACAATATATTAACACTCAGAGATATCTGGTGTATGGTAATGGGGCCTAATTGAGGCATGAATGCGTTAGCAATGTCTGCCTTTGAAAGACACATACTTAATGGCTTCTGGGATACACAGAATTTATTTCCTGAGCAACAGGAGAGGGCTTTGATTCTCCTTCTTCTTCTTTGATCAGCCTCTATCTCCCACTTCTCTATGTGGCAGTGTGTCTTCATGCCTGCAGGAATCATAGGGTGGGCCACCTGGGCAGTCAGTGGTTCTGCCTCTGCAGGGTGCAGGTCTTAGAGGGAATTATTTTTTTCTTTCTTGTCATCTGATCCACTTGGTAGAAGGGATGCCCTGTGGGATCAGTTTTCTTTTGTGCTGAGGAGCACACCCTGCAATGCACTTCTGCTACCAGTCCTTTCTGAATCTATGAGCTAGGGAGCAGCATGGAAGCAGCACAATGTGTCTGAGGTGCAGATAAGTGACCACCAGAAAAAGAGACATGAGCAGGATTGCTTGGATTTTGAAGGTGGAATAGAGAAACAACCAAAACAAGAGGTAAAGGACTATCACAGCAGACTCTCTACAGACCTTAAAGGCAGCTGGGGGTCTGGGTCACCTGTGCGCTGCTTAAAAAGTGCTCTTTGACATAGGCAGCTTTATGAGGGAGTCATAAGCCAGAAGCACAGGGGGGGAAGGAACAGAAAGGACTTTGGAAAGAAGGGCATGGGTGCTTGAAGCAGCTGGAAAGCCAGAGCTCCTAACAAGTGTTGGATTCACCCCGGCATGGTAAGGCCCAGCAGCACCTTCTACCACAGGACAGCAGAAACAAGCAGCAGGAATTCAGAACATCAGGCCTGCCACAGAAACAACGCTTTTGTGTTGGTGTCCAAAGAAGCTATCGAAGTACAATGTCAAACAGCTATGTGTTAAAGAACAAAGGCCCCTTAAATATCAAATAGTGTTTTGACTTGCTCCAAAATGCAGGAATGAAACTGAGTTTCATGTCACCACTGAATTGTGACAAACTACCAACAAAAACTACTTTGGAGATGCTGGCATGGTTTCCATCATTGATATCCAAAAACTACATAGAATTATCTGCAGCAACAAAGTGAGGGTAACAAGCACAAGATATTCTGTTGTCAGGAGAAAGAAAGGGGAATCACATAACACAGATGTATTGAGGCATATGGTCCAAATAGCTCAGAGTTGGGGTTTTTTTCTATCTTCAACAAATACCTAACAGAAGAATGTGTTAAATCTGCTTTCTTAGGAAGAAGGAGGCAGATTACTTGCATGCATTGCATGGGTCTCATTCACGTAGCATTAATAAGTGGGTAGTATCACTGCAGCTCAAGTATAGGTTATTTCATGTACATTTAAATTTTTAAATTTGAAAGTAACAGTCTTGGGAGTCTTGCTATGTAGGTTACTATAACTTCATGTAGGCTAGGAGTCAAGATTTGGAATTTGGGTTAGGAAATAGTGTTGGCCTTGCAGGAAAACAGTGCAGTCCTGCACCTAATGCCTCAAGAGGTTGGTCATTCACAGCAAGTGAGATATAATTGATCAGTACAGAGAAATTCAGCCCATTCCCAAGTAGCTAAAGCTGTTGCTCGCAGCAAGGAGCTGCAGCAGTCAAAGGCTTGTGCATGCTCCATGCATTGGAGTGTTCCTATGAGCAGCCAACATGTTGTGAGCTTTCCTCTGTTTCCATAAGGTCCTTTGCCCATTAAGGCCAGCGAGAACCTTGCAAACCACCAAAAAGAACACAGAAGGCTTCATCCATTTCTACTGGAGAATTATCTAGTTATTTCTACATGTGGTTGTGTGAAATATCTTGGCAAAGTTCTGCTTTTAGGAAGGATATTATAGAATTGAGATTGTGCTGCATAAGCATTGTGTGGAGAGATATTAAAAAGAGACATAAATAGGAATGGCAGGTGTTGGTAGCATCAGTCTGTAAGTCAATTGCATGTGGTTCCCATAAAGTCCTTTCCTTATGAAAATAGGTGCTAAGAAAATATGATGATTTCTGCACCTGCTCTGGAAACAAAGAGCTCACTGTGAGGCACCTGAAGAAGAGACCTCCTCAGCTGAAAACAATGCAGTGTTCTGGCAGCTCCCCTTGCTCTCCCCTGTGGCCTGGCACAGGAGCAGAAGTAGAGTAGCTTTGCCTGTCACCTGAGCATGTCTCAGCTTGCAGCTACTTCTACAGTGTGCTTCCAGAAGCAGAAGGGTAAAATTGTGGCCTCACTGGAGTGATCCCATAACCCACCTCTCAGAAAATGTATGAGTTTTGCCTAGTTAGAAGGAAGACACAAAGTTCTTCCCTGCATCACTGCATACTCCAGGTAATCCAGGAGTCAGGATGTCATGACCTGCTGATTATCTTTACCTTGCCAAGTTTTCTCCCAAAGCTGATGGCAAAAGACATGGTGTGACCACAGGTGATGAGGGTGATAAGGAGGAATGAAAGAGAAAAATTTTCACATCAAAACCAGTCTGACATGTGCCTAGCTGAGGTGGTGGTGACTGGCAGTGGAGTGACAAAACTGTTTAATGCATGTGGCATGTCAGTTCTTAAAGCCCACGAGGTGCTGTGGTGAGTGGACAGATTTTCCTAGTAGCTTTTGTTGCTACATAGACAAATGAGAGCTAACTCTGCAGCTCAGAACATCAGTACTCATTGCAGATTGACAGGCTCATTGCAGATTGACAGACCCAGATGTCTCTCTCAGGCTTCAGGTTCACAAGAACATCTCTCTTACGAGTGCAGTAGGTTTGGGGCACTGCAAGCCCCTCCTTCCTCCCCATGTCTCTCCAGAACAAATAGTTCGCTAGCACGGGGACAAGATGAGCTTTCATCCATGCCTGGTGGCACTTCATCAGACTGTGCTAAGCCCATACAAAGTAAAGGTGGATTGTGGGAGTCCAGCCTACAGGATGTTAATGAGAAAAGGCTTTCCAAATCTTTAACAGGGAATTGTTCAATACTGTAAGGGTATATTAAGCCTCTATCTGCAGGAAAATACTGCCAGTCCAGGCAGATCTTCACTGTCACAATGGGTCTATTACAGCTGTAGAAAAAGGTTTCCCCATCCAAATGAGAGACTCACTAAACCTGCCCACTCTGAGAATCCTTTTAGAGATAACAGAAGGTGACCATGGACTGCCAGCTTCCTAATGAATGGTTCTATTTAGTACAGTATTTGCAATGCAAGATCCTGAGATAATGATTCAAGGATTGCTCAAGAGGCCTGGATGCAACCTCTCTGAAAAGACTTTCTGCTCTTTCTCTGGTAAGATAGCTAATAAAAGTCTTCTGGAATGGGGCTCTGGTGCACAATGCCAAAATTCAATTTGTGCATTTGTTCTTCTGAGGCAAAGATGTTGAGTGATGAAAACCAAATTGCCTGTGTCAGATGGGTAAAACCGGTTAATATTCTGTAGCCTGGAATAAGGTTCCCATACCTTTATTCCTCTGAGGTACAGTTCACTTAAGCATTTCAAATATCCATTAAGGGAATACTCTGGGATTTGGAGGTCAGCAGTGGTTAAAACAGAAGTGCTTGGAGGCTAGTTTGCAGAACAAGCTCTTTGACTGGAGAAAATTAGATATAAACCAGCATTTTTTCCTGGGGCATGAAAAAGAGAGAGGGTAACTCAAGAGCTTGAACAGTTTACCTTCTGTTAAAATACATGCAGTTCTGTTAGGTGGTTTTTTGGTCAGGGCTTCTAGCAAGTGAGATTCCAAGCACAGAACATCCACAACTTACAGAAGCATAGAAGAGGTCTTCAGCTATTGCACTGTGCACCTCACAGTGGCAACAGTGGTACCGCTACTACAACATAGAAATAGCCAGTGGCAGGATAACTGATCTTGAACAGTAGGTTAGTCACAATTAAGTCTTTTGGGGAATTCTTAACATCCTGAGCCTATGCATAATGAAAGGGTGCTTCTTCACTTCAGTGTTTTATGTGAGAGCTAATGCTGGTTTTTTAGCAGTGTGTAAATGCATGGACATCATGCATCTGAACATAAAGGTTTGACATGAACAGTCCACATTCCAAGGCCGCTTAGCATTAGACTGCATACTCAGTCTGGATGCAAGATGTTGTACCTGTGGCTTTGTCTGTAGGAACACAAAACCCTCTATTCAGGTGTTGCAAATCAGTACTTCCCCTGATAGCTCAGCCAAAAGTTCCAGCTGGCACTGACACAGTCATCAGTAAGGGCAAATGAAGAGGAGATGGAGCCTCTTGTTGGCATCCTGATTCCCTGATCTCCACTCTTGATTTTGCTGATATAGACAACACCTTTTTCCTCAAACCAGACTGCTGCCCAGCCTCCTGAGTGGAGTGCAGGTAAATCCATGTGGGTGGTTGGACTGTGTCATGCATTGTGCAGAAGCCTTTCACATCTGCTTGTAGCAAAATGCTACTTGAGACAGGCGGGGGGGGGAAAGGAGGGAAGAATCACATTTGTGAGGTCTGCTGTTGTAGCTCAGAGGTAAGAGTGGTACTTGAGAGCTGCTTCTTTTTGTAAAGAGTTGATTTCTAAGAGTCTTTTTTTATGGGACAGTGGGATGTATTGTAAACCACCCAGAATAGCTGTGTTTGCTACTAGAACTTCTTCGGGGAAGTTAGAAGAAAGGTTGAAAAGATAAGGAGGGCAGATTGGTGACCCCTTGCCTCAATCCAGTGTATTTTTCTCTGCTGAAAATGAAAGCATCTCTCTTCTGAATGCCAGAACATTACTGGCAGTGAGATGAGGACAGCCATTATAAACTTAGAGAAAAAAATATTACCCAGAAGGAGTTAATGCTGCTAGGATACCTGCTTGTTTGTGACCATCATTTTCAGTAAGTAGCCTCTGGCCTGGAGGCTGGAGACTCATTCATACCAGGACCTGGCTGTCAACCATGCAATTCTGTGCAGTCCCTGGAATTACAAACTATTAATGTTTGTGTCAGGACCAGAGTCAGTCCCCTGCTTTCTTGTCCTAAAGTCTTGAGGAGATCCACAACAGACCAGCTAAGGACAATCAGCACAGGTCAGGTAGATCATTGAGTCTGGCCACAGGAAGGAGGCTTTTCTTTTCATCCTCCACAAAAGCCACAAGAAAGCTGTATCAGGTGGATGAAATGGGTGTCTTGATTGGAGAACAAATTACAATTTTTAGCTTATGAACTTGACAACCCAAGCTGATGTGAGGTACTATGAAAGGCATACACCAGCTTTAACTAGTTCAGAATCAGCAGCTGAAACTCTGCCTACCAATCTATATATCTCTACTCCCAAGTTCTCTTGCATAGCACAACAGCAAAGTGAGGGTGATACTACTGACCAAGTGAAATGAAAACAACAGAGCATTTAACCTGCAGTATAGAGATGCTGACTCCAGTAAGTTCTCTCCCTGTTCTGTAAATTAGTTTTGAACTCAGAAGAGGCTTGATAACTGACACAGAAGTGGCTTGGAAAGTAGAAGCGTAATTTCAAAGCAAAAGGAAATACAGACAGTAAGCAGCTCTCCCCTGCAGAGCTTGTTTGACTTTTATCCTTACTCTGTCACTGCTAGAGATACTCTGAGTGCTGCCTTCCTCTTCTTTCGAATGATTAAGCCCTGCTTGTGCTCGGTAGAGGCAAGGGTGGTTCAAACCAAAAATAAAGATGCAAGTCTAAAGATCAAGCAATCTAAACTGATGTTTCAAAACCCAGGTCATGCTGGGCTGTACACTCAGTTGGACTCTATCCACTGGATATTTATAAAAAATTTCCTCAATTAGTCCAGAAGACAACTCCAGTGTTGCTGCTCAGCATCTCATTTGCAGCCCTTAGCCTTGTGTTCACACATACAACTGCACACCTCGGTGGGAGAGATCAGTCTTGTTAGCCCAGTTTTGTAGCCAGGTTTCAAGAGTCAAGGTGAGGTGTCAGGGTTAGAAGGGAAGTCAGTGAGAAGGCCCTCAGGTAAGAATTAACACCCCAACACATGGCACAGCATCCTACAATTTATCAGAGGTTTCTGGGGCTATTGTGGAAGGTGGCGGCAAGTTTATGATGGGCAAACATGCAATCAGTTGAAAAATTTCTGTTTTCTTAATTCATAGTCAGTCTCCCAATCATCACTGGAAGCACGAGGGGATAAATGCAGATGCAGAAATTGAAATTTTTGCATATTTGTGCTGAAACAAGTGGTTTATTTTCAAGAGTAGGCATTATGCTCATTGAATTGAGCACAAAGTATCTCTAGGTTTGAGTCTGTTCTGTGAGATCAGAGTCACTGGATTTGGAGCCAGCCAGCCTGTTATTTGGTGTCTGTGTCTGAATTGCCCACACAATCTTGCCACCACTTCTGTGACCTTTCTCTACAAGTGGCGAGCTGGAGTCCAGTGGGAGTACAGACATCACTTTGGAAAGGAAAGAAGTGGAGGCAGCTTCTGGTTATGTCAGCATAAGCTCACCTGCATCAAGGATGCAGAAGACTCAGACCACACACTGGAGAGACTGAGCCTGGAATGTGGTTTCCCCTTTTCAGTGAAACCAAACTTGGGCCATATCAGTAAGTACCTAAGGAGACGTGTGTATATGTATGTCTTTATTTGCTGGAGGGCTGTGGCCTAGAATGCCAACGTGCTCAAGCACCCTGCTCCCTTAATTGTCTAAAGTGCTGTGCATGCTGCTTGGATACCTCCTAACACTGTTTGCTAGATCAGATATCAAACAGGAATTTTAAACTTTATAAGTGGGATAGTGGTACGCCTTGGTAATTGCCCTTCTCTCTGCATAATGGAAGCCTGTTGGTCAGGACAATGATTTATTAACATTACCTCTCCTGCCTTCCCCATTCTCCATGCACCATCTCAAACAATTCAGTCAGTAATTTTTTATCACTGTATTTTATCACAGCATGTGTATGCTAGAGGACTAACAAATTAATGCCCCTGGAAAACTTGTATTCTCATAGTTCTCACTGGAATCCAAAATATTTTTCTACCATTGTGGTGTGAACATTATTCTCATTATCAGAGCCACAATGGTTTATATTACTGCTCTGGCTCCTGTCAATAACAAGAAATTGCTGGAAGTTAGAAGAAGCCCTAGGGCTGGGATCTGGCCTGTGAGCGCTTCACTGCTTTGATGGACATCTTGGATGTGCCAGTAAACCCAGGTGTGACAGAGCAGGGTTTGGACTGGACACTAACCAAATTGTAGGAACTGCTACAAAAGAAGCCTGTTTCCTACCCCACAGACTCCACTGCTTGCATTTCATTTCTTGCTAGTCTAGGAAACACATCATATTTTATCTGCTCATCGGCTTTGTTTGCTGAGTTGTTAAATTAGTATCAGGAAAAAAATCTCACTGTGGACAATGGTTGAAAGCTGACTTGTAATGTTCAGTGAAACTTCTTCCTCTATTGCTCCAGGGACTCTTTCCCCTGCAGCACCATGTTTAGTTCAGAAAAACTCAGTTAGTAGAGGAGACAGACTGATACCAGCCCACGGTCATCTGCAGCTGATCTCTTTGCTGAGCAGAAGGAGGCATCTGTCCCTGCCAGCGTGGGTGGCATGCCCTTTCCTTGCTCATGCCACAGTGCCTGCACCCCTCACTCTGGAGCCCGTGGCTGCATATGGTCTGCTCTACCTGCCCAACCTACTGCTCTACCTTCCCAACCTACTACGCCATGTGCCGCTGATCAGTGCTATGTACCAGCAGGCACTTGCCACCTCCTCAAACCTGTTATCTGAGAATCTGGAAATATTGGCCTACAAGACTGAGTGACGGATCTGCTGCTAAGAATCACGAAAATTACTGTTCTTTGTAACAGGGCAAATTTAGCCCCTCCTGTGCTGCCAATAGGACTTAAAAGGCCTCATTCACACAACTGCCACTCTTCTCAAGAGACTGTAATAAAACTTCCCAAACTGGAATGCAGGCAATTGACATTTGCCAAGTTCATGTGTAAATGATTGGGTTTTTTGTAGTGGGCCAAATAAGCCACTGGAACAAGTTAGCCAAAGAATTTTTTCAGAAATAGCTGACTCCTGATGGAGCAGGTCAAAACTAACCATCTTTTTCAACTTCAAAACCTATGAAGTTATGGTGAAACACTGCAAAGCACTCAAATAACTCTTCTTTCACTGCAAACAAGATAAGAAAGAAAAACAACTTCAGTCAGTCTTACTGTTAGTATATGCCAATTCAACCTCCTGTCTCCTTAAGGCTTTCCCCTTCTTGCTCTCCTGATGGACATCATGACTGCTCTAATCTTGAAAAGAGACTTCTAGTGGGTTTTTTTTTTTTTTGCCAAGTCATGTCTGACCTGTAGGAAAACTGTGTCAGAACAAACCTCTTTGTGGAACAGATGCATTTTTAATAACTTAGTGAAATAAGTGAATAACTTAGTCAGTGTTTTCTCTTTAAAGGAAAGGCAAATATATTTTTCACTCCTTTAAAATGCAAGTGTCTTTCCCTCCCTGTGGATGGTAGCTTGCAGGTGGACCGTGTTCCCATAGGAAAGGCTGGATTTGGCCATGATCTGGGGGATTAGTAGATGCTTTGGGATTCAGCCACAGCAGACATGGGAGGAGGCTAATATGATGGCTGTGGGGCAGGATCTCCACAAATAACACAGTGTGGGTCCCATCCACTTGCTTAGTGTGGAACTATCTCTTAAAGCACAGCCTGGGGTCACTGGCTCGCCTACACAAGGTAAAAGTAAACAAGTCTGATGCTGAAAATGATCACATTGCCTCCTGTTACAGGCAGCCTAGATACAGTCATGTGCCCATCAGCATGTTTCTTCTTTCCACATCTATCTTGGTCAGGGATTGTTCACACTCATCTGAGGGACTGGCTGTATTTTAAAACACCAAGAAAAGGGGTGCCTGCTCATCTTTGTTCCTCCCTATTCAATGGGCCAAATTTTGCCCAAAGAGCAGCACAGGGAGGTCTTCTCACTGGGGTCTTGCTAGGCCCTGTGAATGGGGTCTAGCTCAGAGAGCAGCAGGAAAGAGCATGGTTGTTCCCACATTGGCTTTGCTTCAGGATGTGATGAAGAGGTTCATGTTGAGAAAAGCATGTTAACACAGGTTAGAAATATTAGTGGCACCAGTCTTTACAGTGTCAGTTATGCTTAGTGTGCCTTCATAAATATTTTTTAAAAGCAGCCTGTGTCAATGAAAAGCAGCTCCTTGTACCAGGAGGCCTGATTTCAATTGTTTTCATAAAGCTAGGCATTCAGTCCAGTCTCTTGTCCAGAACAACTCAGCAAAAAATACAGTATCACGTCAAAAAGTAATTTCCTGGTACCATGGCATCTTCTTTGGCAAAAGCTTCTTAAAACAAACAAAAAAGGCACAATAGATAAATTTCTCAATTCCAGTCTTGTTTTAAACCATATCTGCCAGACAGCAAGCACTGTTGGTCACACAGTAAGTGACTTTCCCTTCCTTCCTTTATTCCAGCTCCAAGGCACTGCACACACTTTATGTGTTTTTACGGATACAGCTCTTTGATTACTTTGGAAGTCCAAAATATTTGGTGTAAGGGATTGTGAGTTTCCTTGGCTCTGACAAGTCTCCTCAGTGCCTTCAGTTTTGGCTAGCCCAAAACATAATCTGTTCTTCAAAATACCATTCAGAATTTCAGCAATAAAACAACCATCTCAGATGGCGCACTCTGATGTCACCTGACCACCTGACCTGCTGCCTTCAGGATTTAGGAAGGAAAGAACTCAAATGTACATCTGAAATTGGCACTGGCATTCCTGGCTTTGATTTCTCCTTTGTAGAGTCCTGTCAACTAGCCAATTGTCTGGGTGTGAGTATTTGAGTTGTCTTCCCAAGCCATTTCAGTCTGCAACATTATTCAGCAAGTGTGTGGGATACAGTTCACTCCTTTGGAGATGAACTTGTGCTGGGATTTAAGATTATTTGCTTCTCTGAGTTTGTTACAGGCTCTTTACTCTTAGCTACCTCCTATGTTTTGTACTGTCCCTCTTCCATTTTCTACTGCCTACCCACTCCTGCTTCTTCTGGCTTCAGCGAAACCGTCATTGGATGACTCAAGCTTATGCTTGTTACTGAGCTTGGGCCTGCTCAGGACTTTTGCAAGAGCTCCACACAATGTGTGCATGGCATTGGTGAATGAAGAGTTTTGTATCAGAACATTAATTACCGAGGGGCCTGGTGCAGAACAGGAAATACAAGTCCATTTCTTACATAAACATTTTCAGTTTGGGTTGGCTGAATACCTGGATACCAACTCTCTATGGGCTGGGATCCCTTAGGTTTATTTATCCAGTTATATTCCTGTTTTCCACTGTAACGACTCCCTAACTATCATTACCATGGTAGAAAAAATATTGATACACAAGGTACAAGAGACAATTTTATGTTCAATTTCAACAGAAACTAAGAAAACTACTCAGCCAGAGACATCACTGAACAGGCTCTGTCTATTCACACACAAAAAAATTAATGAACTATATTTGTCATTCCTTGCCATCAAACAGCATTTTCTATTTATTCTGCTTTCCAGAATGGAGACATAAAACCCAGACACAAGTAAATAACAACTGGGTTTTTTTAAGCTCTCCCCGTTCTGATAAGAAATATTTTATTACAGGAAAAACAAAACCAAAAACCCTACACATAGGAAATCTGGGGGTTTATAATCAGAATACTGCATCCTACATGGAGTCTAATTTCACCAGTGTCTGAGATCTGTACACTGGAAGAAATACTGTCAACACTGAAAATAGTCTAAGCAATACTGCTTAAAGTATTTAATAACACGGAGTGTCAAATAAACAGGGTTTGGGGTAAATACAAGTATTGGTTACTTATGTCTCATTAAGCAGCAAATAGGCAGAGGCATTTCAGAGATCAAAATTAATTACATTGCGTAATACAGTGGAAATAGATTAGGGTTGAGTGGAGTGTCCATGAAGTAAGTTCACTGATTTGTTTACCTCTCAGTCAACCCTACTCTGTGTGTCTACCTCTACCCCTCCTCCCATTTTGCTCCACATAAGGAGCTTTGCTTCCAGCACAAGGCCACAGGTGGAGACTATGGGAGGGCTGGGCAGAAGCAGGTATGACTAACTGCTTTATTTAAAAAAAAAATCTGAAGAGGTAAGATTCCCTTACAAGATAATCCTTGTCTGAAAAGAATTTCTAACAAAAGCTTATTGTGCCCACAGAGGTAAACCTTTGCTTTTCTATATACTAGATAAAAATAGTCACTGGACTGAAACTTGATAGTAGCTTGCCTGTAGCAGCATGACAGTCAGTAGAGGCAAATGGAAGACACTGCTGATAAGTGGGACACATATTTTCATAAAAACAGTTTCCTGGAACTGAGTGGAGTTGGGAGAAAAAAAGTAGGTAGAAGACTAATGATTATTAACTTAGAGACAAATGTATTCAACAGTCATAAAACTGATTTCGTAACTTGGTGAAAAGAGAAAGAAAGCTTCGGTTAAAAGTAAGTAAACTAGGACCAAAAGCTGATCTGAAGTGATCAACATAGTTGTAACACTCACCCTCATTCAAGTTTTCAAAATGTAGTGAAACTCAGTGCACATCACAACAGAGCTTGAATTCCCTACTGATTGAGATAGATTCTTCTAGAGAATAACCCAGATGCCAAAACTTCAGACCATATGAATATTTTAGTGTCTCCCAGAAAACTGTCTCCAGTCATTGGGAAAAATTGTCAAGTGAAATTAACTATACATTAATAAGAGAGAGAAAAAAGTTTGGAACTTCAGTTAAACATAAAGAAATAAAAAGCAGATGAAGACAGGCAAGAATGGGATAGGCGTATTTCTGTCATAAGCAACAATATGACTACTTTGATGCAAGGAGTACTTACTACAAGAGACAAATGTCCTCTTGATAGATAAAAATGATAAATGATCATGTAGCCAAGACAGACTTACTCCATTTAATCTGTATTTGGAAGCCAGGAAGCTAATGAGCTTTTTGAGTATTTTGAAAATCAGCAGATCTAGAAAACTTGCAGTCAAGAGACCTACAGAGATTACGAGAAGATTGTGGCCTACAAATACAAATTTTTAGTGAATCTTGAAACACCAGAGGACACTGGAACAATGCAGAGTGTTCAGCCAATGCCACAGTAGGTCACCAGCACACTTGACAGTACTGCAGCTTAGTTTGCCTGACAAGGGATCCTAAGCAGCAAGAAAATGAATTAATGAAATTAGATCACAACATAGTCACCAGAAGTCTACAGTGGTTTGCAATATAGCATTCTTGTAAGAAACTAATGATACACAATGTCAGTCTGATTTCTTCCAAAGAGATTAACATAAGGATTGAAGCCACTCCAAAGAGCTCATTAGCTGGTTTCCTTCAGATAGCTATCCAGATGCAGCAGGTTATTCAGTGCTGCCTAGAAATGACCAGACCAAACCAACAAGAAGTTAGATTGTAATTTGACTACGATGTTTCAGACATCAGCTGTGGGTGACAGGTATGACTGAGGCAGAAGTGATCTTACCACATTATCAGGGAACTGTTCAGGTGAGAGATGCATGACCTATCTCTGCTGTTAAAAGAGGTTAAAACTTCACAAAGATCCTTGATGATTTGACCTTTTGAAGCCAAGTCATGCAAGCAGTATGGCTTTGAGTATGTGATCAAGTGACACTAGTGAAGCACCTAAGGGAGTGGGACATCATTAGTGACTGGAATCCAGGTCAGCTTCTCATAATGACTGAAAAAAAATCACCTCAGAATAAGAAACAGAAAATTTTACTACCCCAATCCAGTTTGAGCAGGAATGTGCTCAAACACACCCTGTGTACAGCATTAGGGAGATTGCTTCAATGCCCACAGTTCTAGAAGGTTGTTGAAATATTGGAGTGGATGCAGAAAACAGACACAAAAATTATTCAAGGTGTAGAGAAAAAGGCCATAGCAAGGACTTGGAGAACTCAATCTGTTGAGTTTAATAAAGTCTTGTGAAGAATGAGAAATTACTTGATTACAGAGGTGTTTCCCTCCTGGTAGAAAATATCATGGACTAAAGAACATTTATCAGCAGAGAAAAGCGCAACAAAAGCCAATAGTGGAAAGTGGAAGCCTGGCAAATTCAAATGAGAAAATAATCAGGAACGTTTAACAGTAAAAGCAATCATTAAAACAAATTGCCAGTGAAAGTGGTCGATTCTTCATGTCAAGCTATCATCCCATCAGAGCTGCAGGCCTAGAAGAATGATGAGCTTCTGTTAGACAAGCCATTGAGCATCTTGTGAGAATGACTGTCCAAAACATAATGACACATCCCAAGGCCTGAACTTACCTAGCTTTGGGAGGCTCAGAATGGATGAGTTATTGACCTCTCTAGTACTCATTTTGTGGGTCTAAGAGGCTGGTACAGGTTGAATTTTTAAATCGTTATCTACCAGCCTTATTTATCATCTTTCTTGTAAACAGACTTCCTGCAACTTTTGCCTGTCTAGACTCTAAGGATGGGCAAAGAACTGTCTCTGCATCTCCAAAGATGCAGACCCTCTGCTGAGTAAATCTCCCCTTGTAGGTAAGTACCCTGCTATGCAGGGGCTTTGCTTTTCTCAGACTTCTCCAGTTTTCCTGGAAAAGGGGAAGTTTCTCTCTATCCATCTCTTTCTCCATCTCAAGCCAGGATTGCCAAGTCTCCTGGAAAATATTTTCTAGCTTCTGGAATGGATTATTATCCCTGCTCAGTGCAGATTTTCTGTACTCTATTTCTCTGCATGGTTTTCAGAGCCTCTTGGGGCCCAATACTTCCCATGGTCTGGCAAAATCCCTGACCACCACTTGGGACCTTGGTTTGTTTATTTTAACATTTATAGTGCAAAAAAAAATGAAATCAATTGATGCCAACCATTGGTACAGAACAAAAAAATAATATAGACCAAACAAATGTCTATGCACTAAAGAAAGATGTAGAATAAAGGCCTCACCCAGTGTCAAATTAAAGAAAGGCCAGAGTTAAAAAGTTCCGTCTTGCGATATGTTCTACAACTGTCCAAACTGCATGGCAAGAAGTAATAAATACTGGAGCCAAGGGCTTGGGGGGACAAGTCCTCCTGCCTGGTCCCAGCAGCCCAGACCCGGAGATAGACAGCAGGAGCATTCTGCTTCATTTCAACTATTGTAAGAAATTAACAGCCCCAGGTCAGGTCCTGTTGTGTAGGATGGGTCTGAGAAGGCATTCAGCTCTAGGAAAGCTGGTATCTTAAATAAGCATATGTGGAACAGACCTCAAAGTCACACTTGCCTCTCACCTAGGGCCCTACTCTTCTGACACTCTGTTTTTCTTCTTTCCTGCTCCATGTGGGAGGTGAGCTGTGGGACTGACTTACTGCGTGGTCTTTACTCTCGCTTCTGCACCTCTCCCCACAGTCTTCCCAGTTTGAGGGATTTCTCTGCTCTGTTAAAAAAATCAGGTGGTGAAGAACTTAGGTGTCACAGAGGCAGCTGGGAACAGCTGTCTTAAACATCATGGTGGCATGCATACCCAGGTTGAAAATAGCAATCTGCCTCAAATCCCTTTCCTAAATCCCTGGTGTTGCTTCTCACCCCAGTAGGGCTCCTGGGTTTCCAGCCCTAGTTCCGTGGCTCAAACAATGCCAAAGCCATTGTTATTTGTGCTGGAGCTATGCGGTTTCTGTGCCAGAATTATAAGAAAACCATGAAAAAATATAAACATTTTTGTTTAGACTTACGCAACTTTTTTCCATGAAGACCCTCCAAAATGGCAAAAGTCTTGCCACATCATCAACCATAGAGAAGTATATGGTGCATGTGTGTCTTCTTAAAGGAGCAACAGTTTGTGCAGAAAGAGCATGTTTGCAGTCCAGAGATGTTCCGAAGGATATCACATACACAAATCCAACCAAAAGGCCTTTGCAAAGACCAAGCTAAGCAAATGGATATGAAATCTGCTTTCCAGGCAGATTTCTGTCTACAAGCACAGCTGCTACTGCTCTTAAGCAGTCACAAAGCATGGCTACAATATCAATTTGGTTGGCAGCAAAGTCCTACAAAAATACCCAGCATGCTCTAGGTCACAATATGGCACCATTTTTTACCAAGAATGGTTATCTTTTCCATCCTGGGGCAAGAACGATGGTCATCACCAGCTATGCGTGCATACACTGGGGCCCACCGGCTGCACCACTGCCTCTCACCTAGGGCCTCAGCAATGCTCCCTGTGCTCTCTCCTACCAGGAAACACTATTGTACATGAGATCCCATACACTTTATAAAATGCTTTTCAGCCTTAGTTTGCATATCAGCACTTTGTAAAACACACGGGGATGAAAAGACACATGCCAAATTCTTTGAGCAGTCAGACTGATTAGTGGTTCAAGGCTTGTCCTGAGAAAAATGCTTGTTTTTATATAACAGTGGGTTTCTGTCACTCATCTTTGAGCAACCTTCATTGCTCAGGAGCTCATATATATCCTGTGAAACCTGCACGGACCATCACATGTTTTTGAGGTTGGTGGGTGGACATATGCCCATTACAGACCAGCTGTACAGATGCTCAACAATTAAGCCATTAGTGGACTCCTACACACTTGTAAGGTACACAGGGCTCATGGAGTGCCTGCCAAGTTCCTAAAGTAGTAACAGTTCATGACACTCTTGAGATATCTGCCAGATGCTGACACAGTGTTCTGAAGTTCCTATTTCAGGACATAATTTTTAAAAAACTTCTAGCTCAGGATTTAGATGCCAAAAAGCATTTGTGTATGAATTGTAATGTAAACCATAAACCCAACAGGAAACATCAGAGCCTTCTCCTTTAGTAGATATGATGTGACTAGGGAGCGTTAGGAAAATGTTCCTTTATTGGCAAGAAAACAAATATATTTTACTGTCCCATATGTGCAAAATGAAACAACCAATTAACATGTATCTGGCAAAGAAAGAATATTTTTACCTTCCAGAGTTGCCCACACATCCCAAATTGTATATTGATTGCAACATTTATGAGTATTGCACAGGGGGCAGATGGTGAACACTCTACTAAGCACCAAGCCTGGCTGACAAGGAGGCACTGCAGTTTTAATAACAGAAGCAGCAATTCATCTCAGCCTGAATTTGCTCACATTTCTGGTCCTCACGCTGGGAATGCTCGGTGGCCTAGCAAAAGCTTTAACATAGTCACTTTCAAATCATCAACTGGCTGGCATAATCACTCTCATAGTACTAATATAATTCTTAGCCTTTCAGTAGAAGCCAAAATTAATCACAGTAGAAAAGCAGTCCTGGGAAGACACACATGTCTGCTTTGCCTAACATAAGATCTACATTTGCAGATCTAAGTTCAATAAAGAGTGAGTGCACGTGTGTATTGTATGCATGTGTATGTTGTACACATGTGTTTTCAGCACAGTGGCCCTTTGAAGCTGACTTCTTTTTGTGGTTTTTTTCTCAATTAAGATTCAGGTTGGTGTGAGGAAATCTTAAAGCTAACAAGATGCTAGCCTTTTTTCCTGGTATATTTTTACAGAAGAAATGCTAAGACAACAGCATGAGCAAGAGAATTCAAGTCCCACCCCTGCTGCAAGCCATTGTCATTGCATTTTTAGCCCAGACACACTAGCCTCTAGGCCAAAATAAAGTATTGTTGTTCCTTAGATATTATCACAGACTCTCTGTAACTGCTGAATAGATTCAAATATCCCATACCACCATTTTGAGCTACCCTCTGTCTTCATTGCCAAGTTTGTGGATGCCGGGTCCCTGAGTGCACTATTAAGCTTTAATGGCCTTGATCAGGCTCAGCTGGTGCTTTCAGCCATACCCATGGGCCCAGAAGCCCTATTTCAGCTCAGCTTAGGGCTATCAGCCCCTTGATGAGCTGTGTTGGAGAATGCTGCTCTTCATTTTGTCTAGGTTTGTCCACCCTTCTGTTTCACTGTGGGTTTTGTTGTTCTAGACCTCAACAGGCAGACTGACATCCTAGCTAGACCTTAGCCCAGCCTTCTTGAGGACCTTCCCAGCCATTGCTAGACCTGATCTTAACCCTGACCTACAGAATGAATTTCCAGCTTGACCTCAGGCCTGTCCGATTGCCGTGGTGTTGCCTTATGATCTGGACTCTCAGATGGTTCTGGCCATTGTTTCCTGCTCGCTTCTTTCAGGTACTGTGGATGGACTCTGGTTGGGGAGGCTGGGCTCTGCTGGACCTGTGTTGCCATCGTCTACTGGCTTACTTTGCTTTGGGGAGCAGCTTGTCTGTGTGGTGCCATGACAGGGGGATGTGCATTTAGGTTTATCGAAGCATAAAAATGACCAGGAGCATCTGGCCGAGAGTCTTCAAATGCAGTACCCTTCTCACACAGGAACTGGTAGGCAATGCTTACAGAAGTGTAAGTGGGCTATGTTGCCTGATTTTATCAGCTGGTGTCTGAGGAACCTCGTGAGCCAGGGGTGAGATACCTTTATGCTAAAGCTCAAAGTCGAAGAACACCAATCTATGCCACTGTTGATCCTTATGGTCAGCGTGTGGACTGGTGACCATCTCTGCCAGGAGTCCTTGGGCTTGCCACTGACAATAACCTGTGTCACCTTGGAAGCTCCCCAGTTTCCTTGCACTGTCACCCAAACCTATTTCCCAGGGTGTGTCTGCAGATAACTGCTGGCCTTGAGTAGGAGAGGCTGTCAGCCACAGTTCCTTTGTATTGCCCTCTTATTCCTTTTCACTGTGCTACTTCTTTTTAAGATCCACAGCTAAAGACAAACTCACCAGGAAGGGCAAATAACCCCTAGACAGATTTCTAAAGAGATTCTGGTTTGCAAATGAGGCCCACCATGGGTATAGTTTGGGTTGGACAATGCTGTATGATGGGGTGGAAAACTGCAGCTTGGGACACTTGGTTAAAAGCAATATCAAGGCCAAACCTCTACATAAGTGCAGCTGTACATTTAGTTTTAGCTTTGGAAATCAGTCCCATTTTTAAGACATTGAAATGCCATACAAGTGATAAGCTTTGAATCCTTTCTACTGAAAGCCTTGGACCTCATAAAAGTAATTTCTGCACTTGTGTAGCGTGTTAATACACTCCACACTGACCCATAGGAGGCATAAATAGGGAGCTCTGGTTTCCTGTGCATCTGCATCCCTCATCTCCTATGGTGTCCACCAAAATAACCCTATCTTCTTCTTGGTATCTTAAGGCTTCCTCATAACAATATCCCCAGGCTCTTCCTATGTCCCCATAATGACTCCTTATTTGGTTCTCTTAAACCTCTGTTTCATCCCAGGTCCTCATCATTTTCCCTTATAGTCCACTTCATGCCATTCCTCACCTCAAATATTTAATCATATTTTCACCACCTGCTGTTCTTGCCTGGTAGGTGAGCAAGAGGCTGTGTGTATAAGGACAAGGCTGGAGCTGCATGCCCACCAAAGCCGCAGGTAATTCCTGCCTTTCCCTTGGGAAAGGCACTAGTTTGGGCATCTCTCTTCCCCACTTTCTCTTCCCTCATAGATTCCTGTGAAATGTGAAGTTAGTTTTAAGAGACTGCTGCTTTCTCAGACATGGTCAAAACTGCCCCCAGAGTTCAAGAGTACCGGGGGAAAAGGCTGATAGGCAGATGGTCTTTGCAAGAGCCCTGGTTCCTCTGAACTCTTGCACTATTAAGGGAGATTACAGTGCTCAGGGAGTGGAGTTATTTTGCCTTTTTCATTGTTTAGTTCAAATTCATCCAACATCAACTGTGATAGTGTACTGTGTATTTAAAAATATTTTAAAACAACAGCTTTCTACCTTCTGCTTTAGAACTACTCTGCAAGGTCAGCATTTTACACTGGGCTGTGATAAGAAAGAACTTTCCAACAGCCATTACACTGCACAAGTATGTGGGGAACTCATCATTAATTTAGAACAGAGGGATTTTTGCAATGCTGGAAGAAAGTCTAGTAAGTTAGTTTAAATGTGCCTCTCCTTTTCTCTTTTCACTGTTTCTTCACCATCCTGATGTGTAACCAGATAGTTTTCCAAGACCTCTGTTAGCAAGCAGAGTTTAGCACAGAGGCACCAATCCTAATATTATGGGAGCTTAGAGGCCTTTCAGAGCGGAACAAATTGGTTTTAAAAGTAATAGCAATTGCTAAAAGGATTGTATTACAATAATAGATTTGAAAGCTTACACCGTGAGCAATGCAGCAGATGAGAACTGATGATATGGATGAAGTACTTTGTGAGCTGCTGGGAGCAGAGCAGGTCCAGATTATTCCATTGACAGAGGTGGGCTGTGGGGGCAGCTGACACCTCATTAAAGTCAGGGATTTCAACCCATCCATCACTACCATGGGACTTGGGAAGGGTGCAGGAGTAGCATTATTAGTCACAGGCTGGATGAGGGAAGAAGGAGAACCTGTATCTGTATGCCCAGTAGCACTCTGCACTGACTAACCTAAATGCTGCTGTAATAGACATAATAGTAATTAA
>JANIJG010002405.1:0-47651 GCA_024611175.1 Megaceryle torquata
CTCTTTGAAACTCTATCCCTGGAAACAGCAGAAAAGAAATCCAGGAAAAAAAAGTATAAAATATTTTGAATCTCTATTAAGATTTTTTTAGAGTTTTACAAAATAACCAGCTTGGTATGACAGCAATAAAAAAAATTTAAAAAATTTTAAAAGGAAGGCATCTATGAAGGGGGACAACCCCCTTCCCCTCCTCCCCACCTCATGTTAGTCAACTGGGAAAGTCTTAAAGTCACAACAATATTAACCCTATTGTGGCTCTACACAGGCTACAGACTTAGAACAGAAACACTGGAGAGCCAGCTGGAGTAAGAGTATCCCTCAGTTACCACTGCAGCCTCGGCTTTATTTAACTTCTACACTTGCACCTTCTGAAGGGGAGTCAACAGGCAGAGTAGGTGTTGGTGAACTGGCACTGCTGCTATAGGTGTTGGCCGGGTGGTCTGCAACAATGTGCAAGTCACCACACAGTCTCAGAAGTAGCTGCTTGGACCATGCTGGCAAGCACGAAGGAAGAGATTTAGCTGAAAAAGTTGCAAAGACCTTGAAAGACTTCCAGTTTTGCAGCCAAGATAAAGGCCAGTGTAAGTAAGATGCAAAACTGAAACAAAATAATTCGAGAGTCAAGTGAAAGAGGATGCTGGTGTGGCATCTGTGGTAATGTGGTCACTTGAAATAATGTTGAACACTGCACTGGCCTAAAGCAGAACAGTCTTTGAAGAACGCATGAACCTCCCAGGCTCAACTAAACCTCTGGAGAAAGCCACCTTGCAAAGTCTGTGCAGGATTTTACTAACAGAAAACCACAACTATTGAGATGTGTTTTATGTGTACCACAGAAAAAGCACCCAAGCACACGTTGGGTCAGGGAGCACTCATGGGGAACGTTAGTCTGCGGTTTTTGTTTCTAATTCTACTACACTGAAACAATAAAGAAGCATAGCCAGCACGCTTAACTATTTAAAGGATATACAGCTTCATTTAAATGTAAATATTTTTTTAATATTTAGTCTGAGATATCTTCTACAGATTTCACAGACCTTTGGTTAAGGCACAACACAGCTCCAAAGTCACTGGGCACAGAGGAGGACTCAACACTTGCTACCTGGCAAAACAAGTGCCTGTATGAGGAATACTTATGGTCTCTCAATTCTTCTAGGTGACAGCACCACAAAGTTATCTTAAAAGTTCCCCCAACCCCTGACATTGGATAAAGATCTGGAAAGGAAGCTTTAAGGAAAACCTGACTGCAAAAATAGTTTTGTCAATTGCATTTTGATGTTGGAATACTTCAAGCTTACAGTTAGGAAGATATTACCATGCCAGTCATAGCTTGCCTGTCAGGTTTGAAAAAGCAAGATAAGGAACTACAAAGATGAATGAAGAGTGAGGAAAACAAGAGTTCCAGCATGTGCTAGATCGCCAAAATAGCTCAGCTCCCGAGGCTTGGGTTATTATGGATACAGAAAGTATCAACCATTTCAAGCAGCCTTTCCCAGGCAAGCACAAAGCAGTAAAAGTTGACATAGGTACAAATGCATCTGGGAGCCTTTCAGGAGCTGTGTGTGTGCAGATGAAGTGACAAAAAATGAGATGGGGCTCAGAAGAGTGGACAGTGAATGGAACAGCCTGAGCTCAGCTTTGGTAAAGCAATGCTTTTAATTTACGAGGCAATGAAGAAAGGAAATACCTATTCACAGTGTACACAAATGGGAATTCAACATAGCTGTTCATTTACACAGTAACTGTCCCCTTTTAATTAGTTAGTTAGGGCAATAAATAATCAGGATGATTTAACTCTAGCAGCAAATCTAGAATCCATCCAGCTTATAGCTTCTCATAAATTTTAACACCATCTTTGGCATCATCTCTGCCCCCTTCAGAAAGATGTTGCCCCATTTCTCATAGCCTGAGATTATGAACCAGAAGACACTAAACTGATTTCCCATACAACTGCACCCTGCTCACAGAGGGTCACATCTAAACTTCCAACAATGGCAGCTTCTTGAGAAAACCAATTCTGTAGCAATTTCGGACGTGACTGCAGGTATTTTTCACATACCATGGCTTTATATGCATAAGAGTAAAAAAAATGCTCTTATAATGCCTTCAGACTTGTGAGAGCAGAAGCAAAGCTTGTACACCTCCCTGAATATACAACCAAGCCCTCAGCAGCAGAGGGACCATCAGCTGATAGAGCTCCTATTCTTTCAGCTAACTGGCTACGGCTCAGAAACACTCATCTCCTTTCCAGCGTGCCTTCAGAAGACACATTAAAGCCTAGCTGACTGAAATCGAGCAAGTCCAAGTTGGAGAGGAGTCATCTCCCATCCAAGGCTTCACTTTCAGACACAGCTCAAGGCATGACGTTTCTCATTAGCTACACAGGTAAGGAAGGACAAGTCATGAAAAACAAGCTGTGGCAGCCTCAGTCAGAATACTTCACCAGAAATTTGAAATAAGGAATCACTTAACTCCAAATCAGAGCCTGTTGAAGAGCTAAGTGGAAACACTGTGTGTGTAGAAGACGCTACCACTGAGAAAACAGGAAAATGCCTTGAACTTGTCAATTTTATGAGTTTATTGTGGTGATCCAGGTCTGAGTGTTCCATGACTTTACCCTCTGCCATGGACTGAATTGAAAATACTAAGCCAAGTTAAGAGGTGACTTAATGCTACAATTAGGATAGAAAATGAACTTGCTTTGAGCTGCACATGTTCCTAAGCATGGTTTGGTTGTTTGTTTTTTTTTTAATTTAAGAGCATTATATGAAACCCTGAAACCAGTAGTTTCAAGTTAGAGTTTTAAATACAACTTTCCTTTCCAGAATACACCAAAATTAAAAACATCATAGATTCAGTAAAAAAAAAAAACCCCAAACCCCCAAAACAAACTTATTTTCAGTGAACCAGAAACCTCAACTTGGTGCAACTAACCAGATATTTAAAAAAGCCAGAAGTTCAATAGTTTTGTAAACTGAAGGAATCCACTATGGAGAGCAGACAATTTCAGCAATTTAACCAGGTTTCATTAGGAACAGTCTGTGAACCATTAAGAGCAACTTGCTACACAGCAGAGGAAAAAATAACAAAATTCAAATTCTCCCACCTCCTTCCCAACATCCCTCCCAACTACCAGCAGTTCTGTTAGTCCTGCAGGGCATAAAAATGTTGTGATACTGCACTACTTTCAGGTTAACTGTTGGCCACACAGCCCTTCCTGGTCCTTCCCCCCACCTGAATCCACTCAACAGATGCTCTTAGTGAGCATTCTTAAATGAAGCAATTCACTTGGGATTTTATCAGTAAAATTCTACAAGTATCTTTTAAGAAGTAATTCCACAGTGGGGTTTTTTTGTGGGGGGGTTGTTTTGGGGTTTTTTTTCCCCCCTCCATTTACAGAGCAATGAAGAAACCCTTCAGTACTTTACCTTCACTGATACTCAGCAGTCACTAGAATGAGATGCACAGGCACAAGTGGCTGCAAAAACCAAGTATGATTAATAACAGCTGGAAGTCTGCTTAAACCATGTATTCTGATGTCTTCACTTCTCAAAAGCCTTTATCACAGGACAACCCCATGGCTAGGAATTATTAATAAGGCAGTTTCTAATGATACAATTCAGTTACAACACAACAGTACTAGATATTTCTATAAAGTTTGAAATGTTTTTAATATGTACATTCTTTCTTAGTAAATATTAAAGTAGTGCTTTTCTCTTGCACTTTTTTCTTTAGACTTCTAAAAGGGCATCAGAAATACAGTTTTCATCCCCCTCTGAACCAATGCACAGTCATTACCTTTGTAACAAGCACACATGAATTCTGTACACCTTTCCCTCCCCACACAAGAAATAAAAATATGCCATGACTATCCAATTACACATTATCACAACAAGTTTAAATTACGCATACAAATAATTCTGGAGTATTTAGAAAAACTCAACATACTGAATTTATGAAACCATTACATGCATTCAACAACAAACCAAAAAAGGAAAAAAAAAAGAATAAAGAAAAAATTAAGTTTCTTTAAATGGTGTTTTTCTCTTTCTATCCAAGTACCAAAGTCTGGATTCAGTCTATCATTAAGACTAACCACTGCTTGAGTCATAGAAACATGACAGTACATAGATGACCAAGTTTCTATTTGTAGACAATATGCTATACAGTTATTACCTCTAACGAATGTCAAGTAAAGCAAGTTTCAACTTTGAGACGTTTAAACTGCACCTGAAGAAACCAGTAAGAGGTGCAGATAAATAGGTAATCACATTTTGAGAGGAAGTCTATGTACTCATATGATCCTGCTTCGCAGTAGCAGTTAATTAGCAGGGTTCCTATGTTGTTAGCTAGTTTGATAGGGTTTTTTTGTTGGTGGTCCCCCCCCGCCCCCTCCAGAATTACAAGCTGTTTAAGAGCTAGAGCTTACTAACCCAGAAATATCACCAATTTTATCTTCAAGAGGAAAACAAAGAATTTATGCACTGAAAGCCCTTGGGGGTGGTGTCTCATTACATAAAATCTTCCTATTTCCCTACAAGAGGCTCGTAGCACAACATACAGATTGGATACAGACATTTTGGACATACATTACAGACCTGAATTCAAATTCTTTTTAACCTTTACTATGAAGTAAAAATATAATGTTATTTACATGCAAAGGACTCTGCATGATTTTGTAATATCCTATTTTTGTGTTTGCCTTAAGATACGCCTCAAAAAGCTGTACTTTATTTCTAAGTTTATTTCACATGAATCTTGACAGGTATCAGTTTCAGGCATTACTCCTCAGTAAATAAAGCAATACTGTCAATATGCTCAATTTATTATAATAGAACAATTTAGAGTGTCACATGTTCCTGATAAACAGGGGTTAATACCTGTGCAAGTTAGTATCCATTTATTAGGAAAGGTTTCCATTAGCAAGGTGCATTTTCAGCACAATTAAAGCCAGCTTGCTGCATTAACTATTCTCACCTTGCAACAGTGTGGAACTGCAGTCAAGCACAGTAAGACTACACAGGATTGTTGATCAGTAGCATGTGTTACAGCTGTTAACAATTCTGTCTGTGCCACAAAACCAGAGGTCAATCATAAAAAAAAAAAATCTTGGCTCTTTCAACTGCATTTACCACGTGGTGTTAATGACCATCCTTATCAACAAACTTTTGCAAAGGCTATTTACAGTGTACATGGCTGAGCACGCACCTTACAGACACAAACACATCTGCCAGTTTGATACCATGGAATTACACAGTGCCTGAAAATGACAGCACATTTAAACACCATTTCAATTAACAGTTTCAAGTGGGAAATGGTCTTTATTTTACAACTGCTATACTTGCATGAATTTTTATTTTCATATTTTTTTATATAAAAACACTAACTCCTGTCCAGAAGTCTAGACACATTCGACATACTACAGGTTAAGGCAGTAAAAAAATGTGTTCCTGATCACTGGTCTTGACAGTGTCAATTAAAGCTGTCTGAAGCCACTCCAGATCTCCAAAATCCCAAATAATTTGTGAATGAAAAAAACAAACAAAACAAAACCACTTTGCTTTCTTCAGAGTTTTAGTAATAGATAACCGAATAGAATCGTGTATGGCAGAAGAGAATTAGGTATGGTAAGTTAAAAAGTGTGAAGGGAACATTTGATTTCAATTCATTCCATGAGTTTAGAAGTTGAAAGAATACAGTTTTAGATGGGAGTCTGAATCAACAAAGAACTGTAGGGAAAGAAGAAGAAAACCAATTTTATGCACATAACTGCATTCTTAAAAATATACTGTTATCTTCAATAATTCAAGTAAGGTAATAGACATTATAAAAAATAACTTCATGAACCATACTCAAGTTTCAAATCACATTCTCAAACTTTTAACCCAAAGCAGTTTTATTGTGTTAACTTCGTATAATAAACCATGAAGGTCTGACTGTACAAATGGTTAATGATTTGCACTTGTGATTCCTGTAATAGCTAGCAGACTTGCTAACCAGCTTACTGTAAAGATATGGCAGATTATGTATTTAATCAAAGCACTTTGATTTAGGCATGATACAAATTCAAATGGTTGACATTCTGTGCTTCTAATGCACTGCTCAGAAGAGAGGCAAGAAACACCCACTATTGTACAATTATTTTTACAGAAAACCCTTCCTTGAAATTAATCTTTTATCCACAGCTGTAAATGAGAGTATAATCTGTTGTAAACAGGGCACTGTGTTGTAAAACCAGTTTTTTTAAGTTAACGTCTCTCTCCAGAAGCTGGAAAAACCAGACTCTTCAGAATGTCTTTCAAATGTAGCATGTTCTGTTGGCTATATCATAAAGTTACTTTCCTTTGATTCCTTTTTAAAGATGTTTGTGTTCACAGCAGTTCTGTTTTTAAAAACTGTTTGAAATTTATATAAAATTCTGTACATGTTCACAAATTATTGCATAAACAGCGTAATCTTCATGACAATATTCAGCAACACATGTCCATCTCAAGAAGTTCACGTTTCCCTTCTTGCTTTTTTCTTCTTTTTAACTTGTTTGGGGGATTCCCAGCTTTCTTCAGACTTTGCTAAAACCAGAACATAACTACAGTGTTAGGACTGAGAAAGTTTACACAGAACTGACTTTCAAAGCCTTGGGTGGTACACCCCATATTATTATGAGTTAAGTCAGAACAATCAGCTAGAGTGATTTTTTTGAAGGAGTTACATTTACCTGATTCTCCCAAACAGTCTAATTTGAAGTGCATCTAAACCAACGTTTGCTAATTTCAACCTACTTTAGTACACCACAAATACATGGAGTGATACAGAATGAAGGCCATTCATTTTATAAATGTATTTACAGGGGGGTTTTTTGGCTAATTTAAAATAAAGTACATGTATACAATCAACATTAAATATTCACTTTATCAGATTACATTGTTTTTAGCCACTAAGTACGTGACATGTCTTAAGAATATTTTTTAAAATAATGACCTATGTAAAGATGTGGCTGCATGTAATCCATAATAAAAAAAAAAAAAGAAGCACTGTGTTACTCTATTAGAACAGATTGCCCTAAAACACCTTGGATGCCAAAAGTGGTGAAATTTTTATGCTGAACAGATGTTCTTTCAATTACCGAGGTATGAATCAGTCACAAAAGCCTTCATATTTCAGAACCAGAACAAAAAGTTGCAAGTTGATGCATTGATTTGAATAAGTTAACGTATTCAAAAACAAGAAGCCACTTAGTGCAGCTGAATCTGACTAATATTGTGAAATCATCTAGTTTCTTCTGGAGTTACTAAAAACTGATCTAGTATTTTAACTCTTAGCCAGGAAATTCTTACAAAATGTCACTATTAATCTTGTTAAAAAGCCTAATTCAAACAAGTTTGTTTGTTTGGTTTTTCTTTTAGCAATGCCTTTCACATCTTGATTTCCCTTCTACTCTTCCTGTCCAAGTACTTCAGTACAAGCACTTTTGCTGAGTACAAAAAGGATGTATTTGACATTTCCAGGAACAGCAGATTTTTAAAAAGTCACATACCTCCAGCCTGATGTACGTGCTGTTAGGCTACAACAAAAGTAAATCCATCACTCAATGCCTTTCTACTCCTATATTAGCATCTGTTTTCTTCCATGCTTATTACATTTCATAGGAACATATGGAAAAATATGCTAATGAACTAAGTCGAGAAGTGAAAAAAACCCTGCCGGTTAAAAATTGACTTGCTTGTATTTTTTTTTTCCCCCAAAATTCTGGTAGTTAAACATCCTGTCAACTCTTATGTTAGCATCCATCTGTTCCATAGAAGGCTCACAAGGAGGCCTTTGAAACAGTGTTGGCAGAATTACTTAGTCACAGCATGGAGCTCCAGTCCTGATGGCGAAGAGTACATCCCAATGTCTGTTAAGGACTGGGCAAGGCCAACAGATATTTTCAGTCATTCAAGCATACGAAGCCAGTTTTTCCTCACAGTAAAACTACATTTGTCAAAGTACTTCAGTGAAAGATAAAATATGGCAAGATACATAAACAAAATATGATAGGGAACTCAAACTCAAAGCAAAGCATTCTGACTATATACACTCTATGGGAAAAAAGCACACCCTGAATAAAGTTAAAATTAATACAGCTGAATTGTACTGAGAGATACTTACTCTGCAGAGGAGGCACACTGTTTTGCTTAGTATTGGGACTAGAAACATCTGTCTCTTGCAGCATCTGTGGCACTTGGGAAGCAATCTTGTCAGAGTCGCTCTCTGATACAATTACAGATGGCTCAGTGGAAACAGCAAGAGAAGGATCCTCCTCAGGCTGTTTGAAAAAAGAAAAAAATTCAAAAAGTTGAAGTCATATAGAAGTAATGGTGCTATACTGGCAGTATACTTAGCTGCTGGAAAGATGGCATTGAAAAATTAAGCTGATGCTGAAATCCTTCAAAATTATGAATGAAGGCTGCAAGACTGACTGCCATCTAGTGACAGAACTTTCAGTTGCATACGAGCAAAGATAAACCACACAAGTTTGTAAGATACATGACATGCAAAGGGAGAACAATCTAAAAATCACTAAGACCCTAAAAAGATTCTAGAACAAAAATTCAGAAGAGATGCAAGACAGCGATGTGTATGCATTTGGTTGCAAGGCAAACTGGCAAGCTGTGTAAGTCCAACTACACAACTCAAACCCAAAAATAAATCGGACTTCTCTAATATTTATAAAGCATTTGCAGTCATTCCTATCAACTACTCAAACCACTCTGTTTGCTTATATGAGAATAGCAGATATTTTCTAAAGTCAGTATTTCAGCAGAAACTACTGTAGGAGTAACTATCAAGTAAAAGATAGACCTACAGGAAATCCTCCAGGATTTCCAACCTTAGCCCATTGTAATGTTGCCTAATGGCTAGTGATCATCAGCTACACCAACCACGAACTCTAACAAAACGGATGCGGCACCCAGAACAGGAGGACTTAAAGCTCCTAGCTGTTCAAGGTAATTGTTTAGACCCTATAGTTTTGTTAGGACAGAGTCACTCTCCACCTGCAGGTAAAGCAACTCCATTAAGATGTAAATGGTATACAGCTGTCTCAGATTGACTAACCAACATGTTGCAGCTTGACTGTCATTGACTGGCGTTACTGTGAATGTAACTGCTCAGGTACTTGGAGCATTAACTGGACAGTTTTCAAAATATCATACTTAATTTTGTCTTAATTTTGGATAATGTGAAGTAGCGATACCAGACATTAAGAACTAAGTACAACCCTTCAGTAGGATATTCTATCTTAAATCAGTTCAGAAAGGAAATCTGAAACAATTAATAAAGCCTACTTGATAATAGATATATCCATAATTCTACAATTTATTAATGAAGTAGTGACTTCTGAAGCTGCTACAGATGAAGGACTTCCAGAGATATATCTTCATTTAAAACATGTGCCTGATGATAAAACGTCAAGAAGGTTTCCATACAGCCCAATGTATAATACAAGAAAAATATTGTCACCAGATAAAAAACAGAACTGTTCAAGATTCTGCTTTTTCAGGTCTTTTTGAGGATATTCTGGATAATAATTTATTTCTACTCACTTGATTTTTCCTCATATTTGTTTCTCACATTTTGGAGCATTTGCTCAAGCCTAAATTACTTACTGTGTAAACTTAAGTCACGCAAACTTATTTCACACATCAGTCAGACTGTTTCTAAAACTTTTTGGAACAGTCAAGTCAAACAGTATCAGAAGGCATCTTTGCATGTGTGGAAATTACAATGAAGCCAAATCTGATGGCAAGGAGACTTGATAGACTGACAGACCATCTTCATTGTCAGATACAACAATTCACAAATTGTGCTTTCTCAAGTCTAACTTCCAAAGAATGTCATTAGCGATAGCTTTGTTTGTCCTTTGTCCCCACACCAAGTTTAATACATACTATGTCTTATTTCACAAATTCATCACTGACAAACACAGCCATGCACAGGCACATACACAGATTGAATTTAAGAGTCAGGAGTCACAGGAGCACTCAAGACTGCCCCAAAAGTAGCACACAGTGTAGGCCTATATCAGAGCTGATGCCATCAAACCATTGGTTGTAAACACTGAACAACTGAACAGTCTGTTGAAACTAGGCTAATATTTTTAGCAATGCTGACACCTCGTGGGGAAAAAAAAAAAATCAATCTACCTGCAGATCAAAAGAATCATTACATGCAGCTGAGAAGTATTTCTCCAATCAATTTAGATTTCTAAACAGCAGGAGTTAGCCTTTTGGGATGCAATGGTATACCTCTTTTTAGACGTCAAAAAAACCCCACACCTTGATGTCACAATCCAAACATGAGTTTTCCATCTATGCATTTTCAACTACGGCTTTCAACACAAAATAGTGTATTTGCTTTCAAGTTTTTTTTTTTTAAAAAAGCACACATTGCCAGGAATAAAGCCACTTGTGCACGTAGGCAGACGTATTTTTTCAGATACAGTTTAGAGAAACCAAAACACAAAACTCAACTTTGCAGTAGTCAGATGAATAGGTAGCTGCTGCTAAGCTTGAATAAAGGTTGAACTAAGCTTAAACTAAGCAATTAGAGCAAAAGCTCTACCTCAATAAAGGATATTTAGAATAAGCTGAAGGTTATGTCAAGGTGCTTTTCAAGGCACATAATCTCAATAAACACCATCTGCACTTTGTTTGCTGATATGCAGCCCCTCATAAAATATTCTATTCTAATACTGCCATTTGAATCTTAAGACCTTGTCATCCTTATAAAACATATGCGTAGTGAGTTAAAAGAAAAACTCAACATTCTGACATATTCTGTAGTAACAAACTGCCGTCTCACTGGGAAACATCAAATACTTTACTTCTTCATACAACATGATGCTTCCAGAATAACTGCATCTAAAAAAACTACTAGCTGGAAAAAGATTAGAGAACTTATACTCTCTAGAAATTGTTTCAACTGTCAGCTGAAGCAGTTTGAAAATTGATTCAAATAGTAACTTTTCTTACTCAGTCATCAATGCTAAGCTCAGCACAACAATTAAAAAACAGATTTAGGTCATGTTTCATTCAGAATGCAGTTAGTAACACTTCATTCTGTTGCAGTGAAGCCATAAAATATACTAGACTTGTGCTCAGACCTATTAGTTCTTAAGTTTACAGATTTCAAAGTTTTAGCCTATTTCCTGAATATTCAAACAAGAAAATAATTTGACAGCTATGAAAGTATCTATTTTTAGAATATACTGCTTTTCATAGAATCATTAGGGTTGGAAAGGACCTCTAGGATCATCAAGTCCAACCTTCATCCTAACATCTATCCATTAGACCACAGCCTCAAGTGCTACACACCCACTTGTTTTTCAAACTCCTCCAGGGATGACGACTCCACTACCTCCCCAGGCAGCCTGTTCCAGTGCCTGACCACTCTCTCAGTGAAGAACTTATTCCCAATATCCAATCTAAACCTCCCCTGATGCGACTTGAGGCCATTTCCTGTCATTTTATCGTTAGTAATTTGGGAGAAAGGACCAACACCAGCCTTGCTACAACCTCCTTTTAGGTAGTTGTAGAAAGGAACAAGGTCTCCTCTCAGCCTCCTCTTTTCTTAGACTAAATGACCCCAGGTCCCTCAGCCCCTCCTCACAAGACATGCTTTCCAGACCCCTCACCAGCTCCGCTGCCCTTCTCTGGACCCGCTCCAGCACCTCAGAATAGACATCCTATTCACAATTTTTAACTGACCTGTATCTAAAGTCCAACTTATCAATCACTGTTACACAACCTGAGCAATATTCTCACACTGTAACCTTGCCTACAGAGATTGTGTCTATGGACTTTGAGCACTTCCAAATCAGAAACTGTAACAGAAACTCACTTTTGTACCCCTACCTTAGCTGGTTCACTAGTACTTATGGTCTTCAGAGAAAAAGCTATTTCCTGCTGTCGTTGAACTTTGGAGGTATCCTCCTGAAACTCCTCTCCAGCTTCTCTATCCAGTTCTTCAGTGTCCTACAGAAAGGGGGGAGCGGGAGGGAAAAAAACAAAGAGCCTGTGTTTGCAGTAAAGTTCCGACTCTTCTTCCCTGCACACCAGTTCTGCTGCCATAATCAGCTTCTATAACTAAGAAAAATCTGTATTAAAAAAAAATTAGTGGGCTAATATTACCCTATGCTAACACTCAAAATTTATAGAGCAACACAATACAAAAATACTGGTAGAACCAAATAAAGCCCAGAAAGCTGTGGTCTTCCTGCAGTTTACTACCAAAAATACCAATCTCTGAATGAACTGCACTTCACATTCCCGTGAAATTAGAAATGTGTGAAATTAAAAGGTAGTTACTCTAAAAACTTTGCAAAAGACCTAGCTGCTCCCAACTCCGTGCTTTGTTACAAGTAAAACTTTTTAAATGCTGTCAAGCTTTAGAGCAATGCAAGCTCTGCACATTATCTTGTACAATTTATCATGTATTAAGCTTTAATAGTATTTTTTGTGACCCAATTTAGTCTTTTGTTGACACCTGTAAAACAAACTTCTCAGTACAGAAACTGAAAATATACTCTTTAAATACTCCAATGGTGAAATGTTTTCATTTTGTATGATGAATTAGTTATTTTTGTTTATAGCACCAGAAGAATTCTGTGGTGGTGAACAGTAAGTAGAACATAAGTCTCCAGTTTTAAGCTGGAAGTACCTCTTGAAACGTTGTTCCTTCACTTATTTCCCCATGAACCTTGTGAAAACATCACCACAGTCTAAGTCTATTGATTCTTGACAGGAAAGAATATTGACTTACATCTAGCTTCCCCTGCCTTGACAACCACTGAAGCATGACAGTAAACACTTAAGTAGTCAATGAGAAAGATGATGCCATTTAAAAGAACGTGCTCGATTTTCAGGGGATAAATATAAAAATTCTGAGTTTGAAGTAGGACCAGCAAGTTCAATTACTAAAATGCTGTAACTAAAGATAACTTATCTGTGATGTATTGGCAGTCCTATCTCTTCTATCAAGCAAGGCCCTCCAACTTTCCATAAAAATTTAATACAGAGAAATTCTCGTCTTTAAACTGACAGTCTCAGACTGATGGATTGAAAGAAAAACTACCAAACCCAGAATTGTTGGAGTTAAAAGAAAAAAACTACCAAAATCAGAATGACTGGAGAACAACTGATAGAATAAATGGATTGGATTGTGTTAATATGGACAGCAGGATTACATTTGTCATACACAACTTAAAAGGCAGCTCACAGGCAATGGAATAAAATTCTTTCAGAATTCACTCACTGACCTTAAGTTCCATTCAAGACACTTGCAAATCCCTATTAACCATAACCTATTACTCTTGACTTGCACTTAGTCATTACAGATACCAGAACATGCTGGATTCCTATGATGAAAAAGCTACAGTCCTAGTACCCTCAGTTTGAATTTGCCTCAAAAAAAAAAAAAAAAAAAACCCAATGCAAATTGACACACGCATCCACCTCCATGTGGACAACTTTAAATTCCTTTTACATAGAGTTCTTGTAATCTTTTAAAATTGTTTTAATAAAATCTCAGACTGAAAACTTGATAATCATAAAGACCAAATCCAAAGCAAGAATGACTAAAGTAATGTTTTCCCCCTCCCTCCAATCCATGTAGTCAGATTCAACAGAGCATTTCACATTTCGTAAAGAATGTAAATTATGAATGGCTGTCACTACCTGCAGAAGCAGCACTTATTCTGAACATGAGCTATTAAAAGCTTTTTCGTTAAGAAAATACTTGCTTTCATCATTCAAACATGATTCAATTGTCAAATGAAGGGCAATCCACTTTATGCAACATCTGTAACACAGAAAACTCCCACCGCCCTCAGTTTGCAAATACTCTCATTCAAATCTAACTCAGTAGCTCCACCTACTGAGTTCCAGGTGTTGATACTTAACCATTTCATGTAAATCAAGCCACAACGGTACTTCAGAAAACCACTATGTTCTTGTAGAACTGTATTTTAAGACGGCCTAAGAAAACTTTAATTTCTCTCTTTCTCCTAGCTAGCTATGTCCACCAAGGCAGCTGTCTTTCAAATGACAGGAGGGGAAGGTTTCTCATGTAAAGTAAAGTTCCTCCTGGAATCATTCCTACAGTACAGAATTCTAACTTGACAGAAAATAAGCAATTCAGGATAAATACTTTACACGTATTTCATGCTTTCCATAAATCCAGCAAAACAACATTGTATTCACAAGTCAAACATGAAATAATTCAAAGGAAACACTAGTAAGAAAAGGATTACTTCAACTCTTGAGAAACAGTAGTAGACAATTCAATATCATAAGGAAAAGCATTTCCCCAAGAATACTTCTTGCTTACAGAAAAATAAGGTGATTTTGTGAATTCTTTGCCCTTTCTGACTATTCACATTTTGTTAAATATACCTGTGCAGGAGAGTTAGCTTCGTCACCTTGCTTCTTCTTTTTCTTCTTCTTCTTCTTGGATTTGCCACTTGTGGAACTCTGAAGAATTTGCTCTGCTTTTTCTCTTTCATTATCTGAAGCCTTCATACAGAAATATAAGGTATTTGGCATTTAAAATTACAATGAAGCATACCTTCTATAGGCTAAATACAAATTAATAGCTATAGGGAATTTAATTGCATATAAAAGTATAAATGAACACAATCTTATCTGTTCAGTTCATTTTAGGAAGACCACACTCTTTACACTGTCTGGTAATACAGGTACAGGAGTTGGGAATGAAAAAGGCTACAAGCACCACATACTAGTGGCATGGAAATGCCAATTTTCATACAGAGGATTAATTATTGTTAATAAGTATTTATGGAAACTCTCAGTCTACAAGGATAAGGTAATCCTTATATTATGGTGAGACAGGAAGATATGACATGGAGCTAAGTGGCTTCTATTTTCTCAGTAACAACATTTAGCATTTTCCTCCTCTGTGTACATATTAAACACAATTGTGCTACTTTTGTCTGTGTAAAAGAGATGAAAGATTACCTTTATCTAATCACCCTTACTTTAAGAAATGGCAGTGGTAAGGGCAAAGTCTTGAAGCCAAGGAGAAAATATCACCTTTTACCTTCTGAACATCAGGTATCTCTTCAGGTTGAGGAACAGAAGCAGCAACTTTTTCTTCATCTACCCAGTTTCCCCACTCCTCTGCTGGTGCATTCCAATCAGAGCTGGGATCAGCTGAAGAAAGTCCATCTACAAAGATTAAAAAGATTTTCAGGAATGTCTCCTTACTTTACAGGTGCTCTGTCAATTTAAAAATGGGGAAAAAAATAGAAATATCTATGCATAAAATAACCTATATCAACATAAAAAAAAATAATTTCCTGTATTTCTGAAAAAAGTTTGAAGATTTTACTGATAGGTGGAAGACTTCTCTAAGTAATGAGTAAGAATTATTTTACTTTTCTAGACTATGTGAAGAGGGACAAATTTAAGAATTTCCCTCCATCTTAAACCTTCTTCCTAGCTTGTGAAAAAATTAAGATGAACTGTAACACTGATCAGAATTAAAGGATGTATTGGGAAGTGTAAAACTTACTGAGCAAAAAAGTCATCTATTAACACTGACTTATTTTATAAAACCCTACTCCATTTTGCTATCATGCATTTATGATGTCAAATATTTATGTTGCCACACAGGAACAACAGTTTTAAAGGGACCATTACATAAAATCTAAAAGTACCTGAAGGGAAGAACTAAGCCTCAGACTGTCTGTTTAGTAGAAATTTACAGCAACCTGATTTTAAAACAGAACACCTTGTAAAAGGTCATCTTTCATTTCACATTTATATTAACACCACAACTATTTTTCACCCTCAATTTATGCCAGATTGAAGGAGAAGGGGCAAAGTTGGTCTGCCAACTACAGCAGGATTCAGTTTAAACATTTGAAAATTATGTCAAAAGGAGAAGCAGTAATAAACCCAATTAAGTTTACTGGAAAACACTATGAAATGAAAAATACACTGAAAGATGTAAAGATAGTTAAAATACCCACCTCTTGCTTTCATATGAAAGTATTACCTTAATTACACTTACTGTGGACACTAAAATTCACAATTCTAAAAAACAATTACTGCCCAATATAACCCTTTGTGGTTTATCTACTGCCCCCTCCCTAGTTGCTTAAATAAAAATATCCATTCTTTTTCAGCAATAAAAACAGCTTGTACACACAGTTCACTTCTTTGTCCTGCCTCTAACAAAGCATTAAGGGGTATCCTTGTATCACATTGGCCTAAACCTCCATTATTTGCCCACTTGTATTAGTATACACTGCAGTTAATCTACATCTATGTCTGAATTACTCATTACAGAAGCTATACCCATAAACATTCCATGCTGAGAAATGTAAGCTGTGCTTTTGATAATATGTAAAATTGATTACTTGCAAATGATTAACTGGATGGTGCTTCCCTTATCATTAAGCCAGATAAGAGACAAAAGAGAAGTTGCAAAATGATCTGGTATCAGAGCAGTAACACCAAAACTGAAGGAATCAAAGAACTGCATCAATCCATTCCACTTTTTGCAGTCACTAAATAAGAAGTGGTTCTTTGAGAGAAGGAGTGACTTGCAAGACAACTTTTCTGGTTAACTTCTTGACCAGATTTCTAGGTCAATGACCTAATGAGAAGCATTAAACTGTTTTTCTTAAACATTCTTAGATCTGAGTGGATAAGGCTATCAATTACAAGGCAACTCAAAACTGAATTTAAAGCTTTCTTCACAGGTACAGTTTCACAAGTAAATATTTAGAAATGGCTACAACTTCATTATACTACATCCCTGTTTAGAGACACACTGTAGTAAAAACTACAAGAATATTTTAAAATTGGCAGGGATGGGAAAGGGGAGAATAAACACCAATTTTACTGCAGTCCCAAGTAATTTCAGTGATTTCTGCCCTGCACATGCTTTCTAGACACTTAAGAACTTCCTAATATTTGCCAAATGAGAAATTAAGTTAGACTAAACACAAGTCTTAATGTCACGTTCTGTGTTCAGTAAGGTACAAACATGTACAAACCAACTCTGTGACTCACAGTCTGCTAAATGTGTGGTTTGCAGACTTGCAGTCGATTTTTCTCATCATTTGCAGTAAGACTGTTATAACTGATTATCAAAATTTTCTAGCTAAAGCCAGTACTACCTTAAAGCATATAAGGTTTAGCTTCCAAGTTTCAATATCCAGGTATTTTTCCTAAAAATTAACCATTTTCTACTATCTTTTGTTAAAATACTTTTTCCTGCTTTCTTCGAAGCTTTACAGAATTATTCTTGCTTTACAGAAGTGAAACTTTCCATTTTTTTCTTCAAATGCTTACCACTGGCTCATACAAGTAGCTAGCATAAGTAACCACACCTTAAAAGTAACAGCAGTTAATGAAATTTTAATGAACATGTTAAGAGGAACATACTTAACCCAGACCATTCGTCATCAACAGGGGGTTGAGCATGACTCAAATCCCACTGAAAATCCGAAGTACCAGCCTGAGAAACTGACTCACTGTTGGGTCCTGAAAGGGAATAAATAAAATTGCACTTCTAAGTTAACAATCTTTCTGAATTTTCTTGTGTGAAGAAATTCCAGTCAAAGTAGGAAAGGCAGACAGAAGGCTCAAAGAAAAGTCTTATTCTAAGGACTTTGCAGGACAGGAAAACTACAAGGCTCTTGGGCTCTGGCGGGAGGTGGCAGGGAAGGGGAGAAGAAAATAGAGAGGTATACTGAAAAAGCAAGGGTACTGAAGAAGACAGACAAATCAGGAGAAGAATATGGAAAAAAGAGATAAGGTGGCTGGATAACAGCTGTCTAGACAGCTTACAGCAGTCTGCTCAAACTGAAAAATATAATGACATTTTATGGGTAGCAAAATTATTACCCTATATCAGTAAGAACTCTTACAGGGAGAAGTTTAAAGAAAAGAGAACCATAAAGAAACCTCATCAATTACACTGCGGATACAGCAATTACTCATTACTAAAAATCCAATTCTCATTTCAAGTAAAAGGCTTCAGGAACATAAAAGCAGTATGACAAACAAGAGTAACCAATACCAGCCATGATAACAGAAACCATTAAGACTCATGACATCACTATTTTAAGAAAAATAAGCCATCAGCAAACAGAAACCATTTCATAAAATTATAGAACCTAAAAGCCTTAACTATGAGACTGAAAGAAGTTATTATTTTATGATGAGACTTTTGAAATGAGGCTTCAATAGGACCATAGCTACGTAGGTCTCAACTTTATAAACACCTTTGCAAAAGCTACCTGATATGGCAGTAATCTTGACATGTTCTCATTTTTCACTAGCCAGTCACAAGAAGTAATTATTCATGTAGTCACTTTACAACATCATTGGCTAACATCAAATATGAATATTCTTCACTGTCTTCACACTTTGCAATTACAGTTGGAATGGTGGTACTGCAGATGAATCTCAGATCTGTTTGTCATCCCACTTTATTAACTAAACTTTCTTAAGTTTCAGCCTAGAGATTGAACTTTAATTCAAGTGTCTCCCTGGGAAATACTATTTTTTTAAACTCTCTATAAAATTAAGACTTTGTTTCCTCTTGTCCTTTAAGATGAGGTTTCTGTAAGTTTTCATTAAGTGAACTGTTCTTTGCAAAGTCTGATAAATTAGACTTTGGCATTTTTAACTTCTTTGTTATCTTGGCTTGGATAGATGTGCCCCTGTGAGCTGCAGGACACTGAGCTTGAGTTCCAGGTAAAAGACTGTAAACTGCAATACAAGTAAACACAGCCTAAGTGCATAAGCTCTTGGTCAGATACTTCCTAAAAGAAAATAGTCATGCGAAGCTCATTAGATAACTGAAGCAAGGAAGCAAGAACAGAAAACCTGAATATGATCCTTCTATTGTACAATAAATCACTGTAGCACTTAATAGTTTAACACACAAGATTTGTTAGGAAGACAGGATTACACCCAATAACAATTTCACCCTTCAAAACAAGAAAACCTCAGAGCTCAGCTCTCCCACCCATAATACAAGGACAAGACTCAAGACTTCAAATCCTGCCTATGGAACATTTGGAAAGTGGTACTTCAGTTCCCTGAAAGGGAAAAACCCAGCCATCAAATAACAAATCTCCCAGATGATATGGGTAAACAGACTTTCCTAGAAAGCAATCTTCAAATCTCTAACGTGAGACACAGCAACACTGAACCATCTCATATGCCTATTATTTAGGCTCAACACAAATAGAAAAGCTAAACAAGAAACATCACCTTCTTATTGATCTAGTTCTTTTATTATCAATTTGTTACTTTTCTATATAACTTCAGCATCACTAAAAAGCTTTCTAGGCTTTCATAAAACATGTTTCCAGTTATCAGTATTATTTTCCAAGAACAATAAGAAAGGTGGATATTAAAATTTGACAATTGTTATTATTTGCACCTGGTGGAGTAGAAGAGAGTGGGGAAAAAAAAAATCTTAGGAAGGGCATACATACCAGAAACTCCAGGAGTTAATCCAAATGAAGAGAAAGAAGTAGAATTCTGTTCAGAAGTATTAATCCTTGCATCTACATTCCAAGCAGCTGTGGAAGGGGGCAGGGAAGAAACAGAAACAACAAACCAACACAACTTCACACTGCTGGCAATGTTGAAAAAGGTCACTAGTAAAAACAGTGGACATTCTAGCCATGTTGGCACTTCAGATAACTGAGGGCACTATTTTGCTTATTACATCAGTGCTGATAGAGATGTGACTGTATGAACACTCAGCCTGAAACAGTTTTCAGGTTTTCAAAGATCTTCTTCCCTCAACAGCCTTTTGTATAAACTTCTCAAAAAGAAAAAATGTGTTTTCAGCCCTATGCTGTTAATTCTTCTTCCCATTATTGACATTTGTAAAGAAATACTTAGCCTATGATTCCAAATAAAAACTACTAGTAACTTTTATTTAGAATTACATTTATTTAAAGGGGGGAGAGGAGGGGTGTGGGCTAACAACACAGAGTATTCCAAATGTGGTCCAAGAAGCAGATAATCACTATCCCCAATCTATTGACTCCAGTTAATACAGCTCAGAATACCACTGATGTTACTTGCTGCTGGGGCCTATGGCTGCCTCATGTTCAGCTTGCTGTCTACCAGGAGCCCTTATCCACAGAGTTGCTCTCCAGAAAGTCAGTTACCAGTCAGGGGTACCTTCTACCCTGCAGCACTTCACATTTATTGTCAATGAACTTCCTCAGATTCTGTCTGGCTCACTCCTCCACCTGGTTTAGGTCCCTCTGGATGGTACCACAGTCTGGACTGTCAGCTGGTTCCCTCCTCCCCACTCAAGTTTAATGTAATCTGGGAATCTGAGATGAATAACAGTCTGTTGCCTCCTCCAGGTCATTTATGAAGATGATAAGCAGGACAGCTCTAAATACTAAGCCCTGTGATACCCCCTTGTTACTAGCCTCCTATGACTCGCTAAACAACCATCCTAACTTGGATACAGTAATACTGTGAGAAACAATGTTGAAAGCATTACTAAAGTTATCATAAAAGACTTCCACTGCTCTCCCCTCACCCACAAAACTAGTCATTTTACCAGAAGCAAACCAGTCTGGTGAAGCATGATGTATTCTCGGTAACAGTAACAGCAAACATTCTGGTCACAGTCACAAAGAACTACCTTATGAGAATATACAGCACAATACAGCTAAATGGAATATGAAAGAAACCCTTTGCCTCTACTTGGCAATAGTAAAGCTTCTAATAGTATAGCAGGCCCAGCCTCAGGAAACACTTTTCAAGATACACAAACCAAATAAGAGGTCTAGACTAAAGCACTGCTGCTGACTACAAAGGAAAACTGCTTTCCCGAAGACACAGAATCACTTAAACTGAACAGAGGGATCATATAACAGCATCTACTAATAAATCGAAGATTGTTGCCAGAGAAAAAAGAAGAATTCTCTTCTCCATTATTATTATGGCCAGTACAAGTGATAAAGGCAAAAAACTGTAGTGGAGAAGACTGAAATCGATAAAATTATTTCAGATAAACTAAAAAAAAAAAATCAGTTAAACTGTAAACAAAGACATAGATGTTAAGCCATCAGAACTTAAACAGAAGCTGCTTAGTTCATATTTCACAAGACCACGCCAAGATTTTTTTTAATGTATAACCATAAAGCTATTTAAGAGATTTCCTACTAAAATATATAGTTATGTAAAAATGCTTAAGCAAAGCAAGTTTTCTTTGGAATAGCTTACCAATAGGAGTGAACAAAGAACGCTCTTTCCAGGGCCTGCCCACGAGGGTTACACCCCAGTCCTTTCCATTTCCATTAGCATCTCCAGTGTCCTGGCCCCAAGCCGATGCCTCAGTCTTTCTCTTCCCAGCTGCAGTTGAAGGAACTGATGTCCATTTCTCCTCCCCTACACCAATCTGTGAGGAGATTTTTACAGACTTCTCATTCCAGCTTCCTCCATTTACTGTATGGCTTTCACTCAATCCTGGAGAAACTAAAAATACAAGCATAATGAAAGCATTATTTAAAACAAGAACTGGATGGCAAATTACATTGTTACCTACAAGCACATAAACTTAATTTAAAAAGTACAAATGAACAGCAGCTTTGCTACACCAGTGTGATACAGAAAAGCTTCTGCTCTGTCTCAGCTGTTTCTCCAGTTCAGAAGATATGCACCATCCACTAACTTGAAGAGTGAAGAAAAAGCAGCACCAAACTGCACTCTCCTTCCTGCATCTCCTCCTTTACAGGGCTGATGAACCAGTGCCTCTAGATTTAAAAAAAAAAAAAAGGGTGGAGAAATCACTGCTAGGTGATTTCTTACAGAGTACGGTGATAGTATTTGGGGAAAATCCCATGCACACTACACTGAGCATGAGTTTTATAACTGCATACGGCAGTTCTCTAAGCAGGAAATAGAAGAAGTGACCAAGTATTAGAAAATGCTTCCCAAACACTACACAGGAATTAGAATGAGCATAACTGAGATACTGATCATAGTGTCCATCAAGGTTAGATTAAAAAAAAAAATAAAATCACGTTAACACTCTCAAAATAATGTATAAGCAATATATTTTATGTTACACTAAGGTGAAAGACCACAGGATTGCAATAGTCTACCAAAAAAACCCATCTGCATAAGAAAGTTTCAGATCAGTAACTGCACAAAATCCTGCACCAACAATTTGTGCTTTCACTTCTGTAAAACACTTTCCTAGTTACTTAGGATGCCGAGTAACGAAAGACTTTTACCTTGTGGAATTGATGGCTCTCCCTTTGCAGGTTTAGAGGCGCTAACTTGAGCATTCAGAAGTGCATCACCTGATTAAGCAGGAAGAGGAAACAGAGCTAGGGTAAGGATTTTTTTTTTCCAAATAGTAACATCTGGAAAAAAAAAATCTCAAAAGAGTATATATTACTGGTATTTTAAGTAAAGAACACAACAATGGCTAAATGTAAATTATGACATTCACAGAATAAAATTAAATGTCTCTCTTTTTTTTCTTATTTGTGTTTATCTTGCAGACAGAATGAACTCCAAACTGATTTAGGGCTTATAAACCAAATAACCACAGCTTTCAAAGAACTCTAGCCAGTTTCCCCAATCACAGAGAGCAGAAACCTAAAACAGAACCTGTATTTTTCAAATAAAGGGCAGCTCTAAGTACTTCACAAATACATAGCTATTTCTAACCTCTATCTTACCACTACATACAGCTGAATTATTTTTAGAGTAGTCTGGTACAAGGTGATACATGAGAACATACAATGTATGAAGGACTCTGGCTAGAGAGGTTACAGTAATTATGGCTACACGAGTATACAATGATTGGAATTACAATTTCCTGAAGCTGGCTGTGTGTAAATGGACAGTAAAAAAGAAAAGAGGAAACAACTGATCCAGTCCTCAAGGACAAGAATAATGCATTCAAAATGCAAATGGTCAATAAAAACCAGGAGGTAAGGCATGCAAGTTTCAGTAAGTTGTTACAAGGCACCAGACAGTTACTAGGCTCAGTCTTTGTCACTCTGCTAGAACATCAAGTTTCACCTTATTAAAGCACCAATGGTATGAGCTGTTTAAAAGTATGCTAGAAGGCTAAACTCTTTGTGTCTTCAGATTCTGTTAGCTTCTGAGTTGCAGCCAGATACGAACTCCTGTGTCTACACATGATAAACCAGCCCATGCAACTTCTTTCTGAAACAGTAGCAGCATAGAAGCTGAAGCCTACATATCCTTGTTTAATCCTTAACTGTAATTGATTACTAATCTCAGCTGTATGTGCCCCACCACTATAAACAGCTTTTGTATAGGTACTACTAAACCTGTGTTGGAAAAAGTGTCTACACAGTAAATAGCGAATGGTCTGTAAAGAGAACTCATGAGCATAGCCTTCCACATGGAAGGCTATGCTCAAAAAACTGGTGCTGCCAGCAGCAGTGTGAGGGTGCCTTCGAAGTTTCCAGAAACATGAAAGGTAGAGTCTGCAGAGCACAACTGAAGGAATGGGGACATACACCTATGCAGCTGTGCAGCTACTGACAGAGCACCAGTGTGGACACCAGTGTTTCAGACACTTAATCCCGAATGTTCTCTCCTGAGCTTCCCCGAAAGTGTGGCTCAAAAAATGTGGGAGGGGGGCACAACAAAAACTACCTTTACACAGCCTGAAATAATTTTCTCAACAGTTACACCTCCAAATATACCTATCAAGTTGCACCAGGGGAGATTTAGGTCAGATATTAGGAAAATATTTCTACACCAAAAGGGTTGTCAAGCACTGAAACAGTCTTCCCATGAAAGTGAAGTCACCATCCCTGGAGAGGTTTAAAGATATATGGATGTGGTTGCTAAAGGACATGGTTTAGTGGTGACCTGGCCATACTGTGTTAACATTTGGACTCAATGATCTTAAAGATTTCTTCCAACCAAAACAATTCTATGATTCTATCATTATCCAAAACAGTCATTGTTTAAGCATTCAAGTAACCTTTCTAGAACATGTTCACAGATCTATCAATTATCATACCTTTATTTTTCCTGAGACCAATCGGAAGCGATGGTGTAGGCATGAGTTGTTCAATGGATACAGTAACAGTATTTTCCACCCCTTGGAGATTTGATTCTCCTGAGCCACTATCAGTCAGCACTTTGTCTCGCTTACGTTGCTGTCGCTTCTCTCTGTTACTGATTTTCGTTTCCCAGGTTCCTAAAACATTCCCCCAAATGAAAACATCACTACTTAAGTCAGAAAGCAAAAAGGAAAGAGTTTTAGCCTGTTTCACATCAAGCTAAGTCCAAGTACAGGTTCAGTTTAAAAATCACAAACACAGTATTCAGCTTCAACATTAGTTTGAAAATACAAAAAAAAAAAAAAAGGTCAAAAGTAAGCTTTTTTGGACCTAACACAATAACCCTTTGCTTCACAGAGAAAAACATGTTTAACACGAGGGCCCTACTATTCATTACTTTTCTCAGTTTTTCTAAGTTTACCTTAAAGTTTTAAGTTTTTAAATACTGCTATTTCAAACATCAGATTTCTAGATATAATATGCAACTATGGAGGTATGAGAAAATAAGTTTCTCATTTCTTTATGAAGCACAAGCAAGTAAATCTTAAACAGCATTTAAGACAAAATAAGTCTAATTGCATTTTTGTATGTTTGTGTTCAGTACCTTCATCAACTTCCTTTCCATCTAGACGTGACATATCCTGAACCGTTTTAGCATCTCCCTTTGATTTCTTTTTTTTCTTTGACTAGAATTAAAAAAACAAACAAAAAACAACCTTATCTTAATAATTACTTTGTGATCACTTGTCATAGGGATTCAGAAACCCCCCCCCCCCCCCCCAAAATACAGGAGTAAACCTGAAACAGATTTTCCTGAACAATCCTCTCTATGGACAGTCCCTTGAAAGGAGTACCAAACAATACTAATTGCTAAACATAACTTAGACTACTGAAGTAATATGAAAGACTTATTGCAGTACAAAAATGGCAGGTGACAGGACTGATTACTTATGTTACAGAGCATAAAACCTGATGGAAGAAGCTCTGTGGATGGCATCACAGTCAGAGGAGTAATGAACTGTTTGGCAGGCAGATCCCACTGCAACATTTGGTTTTGTGCAGAAGTATGAGGTTATACATGGAGAAATAAATAACGGCAATGACTTCTTTAAAAAAGGTTAGAGAGTCACTTGGAAAGTGACTGCAAAACAGGAACTGTGGTTAGAGTCCACACAATAGATAGACAGGGTTTTCTTCCAATGTTTCACCAGTCGTGGCTCCTTGTCTATACAAGCAGATGGAAAAAGAGGAACACAGACAACAACTTCTGCAAGCAGTTCTGGTGCAACAGACAGCAATATAAAGTGTTACAAAGATAATATTGGGGGCGGAAATATTAAAAATTACCCAAGATATTGGAAGAAAGTATACTGCAGAAAGCCTTGGAGTCTGATCTTTTGATAAGCTAAAGTGATGGCAAATTGACTTGACTGCCTTCTTAGAAAGAAAATATGGTACTGAAAAGCTTTTCAATCTAGTGAAGAAAGGTGTAAGAAAAAGCAGATAAACCTGAATAACACCCCCCCCAGCCCCAAAGTTTTTAAAGAAGGATGGTTATCTACTCAGATGTTACAAAGGGAACTATTCACTGCCTCTGTAATATCTCAACAAGGATATTCTAAGAATGCCGGATGTCTTTCTGGAGTACACACTTTTGCCAGAGTAGAAGGCAAACAATTTGGTTTGTTCATATCCTTAGAACCAATTCTTCTCAGGTTGCTTTTGAACCCAGTCCTTCTCTTTTGGAGACTTTTCAGAAGTTAGATAATTGGTATGCAGGTAAACTACTGAGCAAGTGAGATAACTCAGTTTGGGTGTGTCTGTATTGCAGGTCCCCTAGGGCAGCAAACCCCAAGTTAACTGTTCCCCAAGTGTTATAGGTGTTTTGGCACAGCACTACATATAAGCAGTGAACTTATCTCTGGTGCTGCACTAACAAGCTGTATTGATTTCAGTACCTGTATTGAAGCTGTATGATACTTTAGGGGCATGCTAACTCAAAGGCATGTGAACTGCATGCCATTGTGGTTCTAGCAATACGAACAAGCCACGTTATTTGCCAGAGCACCTTCTAAGGAAGGAATTAAAAATTAAAAACAGCATGAAAAACAATTATGAATTGCTCCTTGGAGATCAAGCAGAGGAAAGATTACTAAGTTTGTACTTCCAGCTCCCATTTTCAGCTACATTGAGAATGGAAGTTAAGGTCTTAGAATCTTCCACACACAAAGCTGTAATGACACAATTTTTCCCCGGCACTAAGAGAACACCTGAAATGATTTCAGAAGTATCCCAGACAGAAGTTTAGAGTGACTGTTCCTCCAAGTTATAAGTCCAGTTTCTTAAATAACTATCTCTTAGAGAAGGATGAGGTGTCAACATCAGATTTTACACAGATTTTTTTTACTCAGATTTTAAAACTGTTAAATTTTAATACTTCATTAAAGTATTGAAACAGTTAAGTATTAAAACAGTTTTAAAAACAAAGTTTGTCACTAACAAACACTAAGTTTAAACAGATTGAGAATTCAAATCTTGAAAATATATTTACATTTCTAAACCAAGTTACTAGAACTACAGTTATGTCCTTTTCAGGAAGGATATAGGCTGGCAAGGCGAGGTGGTGGAGTTGCTCTCTATGTGAGAGAGCAATTGGAATCTACCGAGCTCTCCCTGGTGGGCAATGAGGAGCAGGTTGAAAGTTTGTGGATTAGGATTAAGGGGAAGACTAGTATGGGAGACATTGTAGTAGTTGTTTACTACAGGCCACCTGATCAGGATGAGGAAGCTGATGAGGCTTTCTACAGGCAGCTGGAAGTAAGCCTCAAAATCACAGGCTTTGGTTGTCATGGAGGACTTCAATTATCCTGACATTTGTTGGGAAAGCTACACAGACAGGCACACGCAGTCCACTAGGGTCCTCCAGAGCACTGACGACAAACTTCCTAAAGCAGGTGGTGGAGTAGGCCACAAGGAGAGGAGTGCTGCTGCACATTGTACTGACAAACAAAGAGGGACTGGTTGAGGATGTGAAGGTGGGACCCCCTTGGCTGTAGTGACCATGAGACAGAGGAGTTCAGAATCAGGCACAGGTCCACAAGCAGGATCGCTACCCTGGACTTCAGAAAGGCCAACCTTGGCCTCCTCAGGGAACTGCTTGGAAAAGTCCCATGGGACAGGGCCCTAGAAGGTAAGGGTGCCCAAGCAAGCTGGCACCATTTCCTCCAGGCTCAAGATCAGTGCATCCCAAAGAGCAGGAAATCAAGAGAGTTAGGAGACCTGTATGGTTGAGCAGGGAGCTACTAGATAAGCAGAAGAAGGAATTATATAGAACATGGAAGGAGAGGTAGGCCACTTGGGAGGAGTACAGGGAGGTTGTCAGAGGATGCAGGGATGCACCAAGGAAAGCTAAGGCCTCCCTAGAACTAAACCTGGCGAGGGAGGTCAAGGACAACAAGGAAAGCTTTTTCAAGTATGTTGGAGGCAAAAGTCTGGAGGAAGGAAGTTTTTACCTCTGTCGAAGAGGCCTGGGTTAGAGATCAGTTGAAGAAACGGGACATCCACAAGTCCATGGGCCCCAATGGGGTACACCCATGAGTGATGAGGGAGATGGCAGAGGTCACTGCTAGGCCAATCTCCATAATCTTTGAGAGGTCCTGGAGAACAGGAGAGGTGCCTGAGGACTGGAGGAGGGCCAATGTCATTCCAATATTCAAAAAGGGCAAAAAGGAAGACCCAGGTAACTATAGGCTGGTCAGCCTCACCTCCATCCCTGGAAAGGTGATGGAACAGCTTTTTCTTGCCACCATCTCAAAGCATGTGGAGGAAAGGAGGCTTATCACAAGTAGTCAACTTTCCCTAAGGGGAAACCATGCTTAACTGATCTGATAGCCTTTTATGATGGCACAAGTAGTTGAACCGATGAGGAGAGGGCAGTGGATGTGATATTTCTTGACTTCAGCAAGGCTTTCAATACTGTCTCCTATGGTATCCTCACAGCCAAGCTTAAGAAGTGCAGATTGGGTGATTGTGCAGTGAGGTGGACTGGGAACTGTCTGAAGGACAGAGCCCAGAGAGTTGTGGTTAGTGGAGCAGAGTCTAGCCGGAGGCCTGTGACTAGGGGTGTCCCCCAAGGGTCAGTGCTGGGTCCAATACTGTTCAATAAATATATGACCTGACATCAATGACCTGGATGAAAGGATAGAGTGTGTCCTCAGCAAGTTCGCTGATGATACAGAACTGGGAAGAGTGGCCAACACTCCAGAAGGCTGTGCTGCCATCCAGTGTGACCAGGACAGGCTGGAGAACTGAGCAGGGAGAAATTTAATGCAATTTAACAAGAGCAAGTGTAAAGTGCTGCATCTGGGGAAGAACAACCCCATGTATCAGTACAGGCTGGGGGCTAATCTGTTGGAAAGCAGCTCTGGGGAGAAGACCTAGGGGTCCTAGTGGACAAGAGGATGACCATGAGCCAACAATGCGCTCTCACGGCCAAGAAGGCCAATGCATTAAGAAGGTGTGGCCAGCAGATCAAGGGAGGTTCTCCTCCCCCTCTACTCTGCACTGGTGGAGCCCCACCTGGAATACTGTGGCCAGTTCTGGGCACTCCAGTTCAAGAAGGACAGAGAGCTATTGGACAGAGTCCAGCACAAGGCCACCATGATTATTAAGGGAGTGGAGCACCTCCCTTATGAGAAGAGGCTGAGAGAGCTGGGTCTCTTTAACCTGGAGGAGACTGAGGGGGGACCTCATTAATGTCTATAAATATGTCAAGAGTGAGCATAAGGAGGATGGAGCCAGATTCTTCTCAATCTCATCCAGTGTTAGGACAAGATGCAATGGGAGTAAGTTGGAAGAAAAGAGGTTTAGGGTAAACAAAAGGAAAAACTTTTTCACGGTGAGGGTGACAGAGCACTGGAACAGGCTGCCCAGGGGGGGTTGTGGAGTCTCCTTCTCTGGAGACATTCAAAACCCACCTGGACACGTTCCTGTGTGACTGGATCTAGGTGATCCTGCTCTGGCAGGGGTGCTGGATTAGATGATCTTTCTAGGTCCCTTCCAACCCCTAACATTCTATGATTCTGTGAACCTGAACTGAGAAATCAGCACCATAATTAGCTGTCCAATTTACTCACCACCCGCCAAACTTTGTTACTGAGATAGTGACTGTTACAGCACTAACTAAACCAGGAAGAGATGTTAAAGCTAGCCAGTCATTTTGCAGAAGTCTGCCTGTTCAGTGTCACCTTCTGCAATGTAGAAAGCTGTCAGTGTTGGCTCTGTTACCAGCTAAAGAGAACAAGGTACTCAGCAGGCCTGCCAAAATTTAAGTCTATAAGATGCACTGTCCCCCGTGCAAGAACAATAGAAAAATGAACCTTCCTTTCTCATCCCTAATGGTCTGTTTATTTTTAGTACTCAGGACAAGGCAGTTCTGTGTCTGCAAACAGAATAGGCAATGAAGTTTTAACATCCTGCAGTCTCATCCACAGAGTCACTTCTTAGATACAGTTCCTTACAATAAAACCTAAGAAAACTCTGTACCTTGCAAGTCAATAAAATGGAAAAAAAGGGAAGAAACTAATCACAGTGTCAAGAGAATCATAAACTCTATAAACAGCCACAATCCAGACATTACCAAAGCAGAACAAGAGGATACAACTTAAATTGCTATCCTGAAAAAACATGCATGAAATCCACAACCCTGAAGCAGCTAAGACAAACACAAAAGGAAGTGTGATTTTCACTGAAAGTGTATATTCAAGCACACACACAAAAAAAAATCATACCCTTCAGGTCATAGATTATATGTATACATAAATCTAGACACATGCATATACTACTTAAATCCTACCCATTGAGTTATACCACCCATCCCAAGCTATGGAAAGACACAAACACAGAACCCCTTACAATCTTCTTAGCAGGTTTATAATGTCACAAATATAACAGATGCCCTGAGAGGCTTAACCAAATAATTAGATACCTGTAAAGCTACATGTAGTTTAAAGAAAATTATTTGCTATGTTTTTAATTGAAGGGTAATAATCAACTCCTGAGGCAATCCTGCTTTGACCAGGGTTCCCCAAAGAGATATGAAAACATAATTTGTTGAGTAAGCATCCATATCTGTACAGTGCTACTGATTTCCTGGAGCTTCAACTTCAACATTTTAAAATTCAGATTACTATGTTTGCAGTTTCGAAGTAAAGCTTGAGTTTAGCACTTAGACCCCTTACCTACTTGGAAACCTGCCTGAGATAAAGTGGAAGTTCAGAAGAAAAATACTGTTATTCCTTCATAATCAGATTTTATTATGTTCTTGAAAATAATCAAAATCTGATATGCAACACATGGAGAACAGAAAGAAGAGTGCAGCATGAAATTTTAAGGTAAACCCATTTCACAGAAAAGCCTTTCTGTCTGCCAATGATAAAAATGTTTTGAAGCCTATAACCAACTAACAGGATATAGTCTTTCAGCCAACAGACTAACTGCAAAAGAAATTATTATAGGATAGTCAAGTAAGTTAAAGTTAGAACAAGCTGAACAAATTACAATAATCACCTACTGGTTTCTGACTGCTTATGCACAATCATTTATTTTTCCAATACTCCTCATTATCTTTAGAACAAATGCATTTTGTTGAAGAAAACAAATCAGAAATCCTCAACAGCAGGAAATCCGAAGCACAATATTAGCAACAGAACCAAGCCAAAAATTAGCATCAAAGGCCTATCATAAATACACTCATGCTGCCTAAAAATGAAAGCATTTATGATAAGACTAGAAGATACTAGTTGTCACAGTGAAAAAAAATATTGACATTATTGTAACCATTCTAATGTCAATGTTATTTTATCTAAAAAGATAAAGCTGTAGACTAAGCTTTAAAAAGATGGTTTTAATGTAGCTGTTCCTTTTGCAAAATAAAAAGCTCACACCAGACTTCAAAGATCATATTTGTCATCAGAAATCAAGAACTCCAATCACTAATGGACACATCTGACAAAAGAAATAAGCAGGCACACGGTCTTAATCCTTGGACTAGTGGTCCCCCAATTGTTAGACTGTTTACAAGCCACTTAACAATACTATCATTACATTGCATCTCCATAGAAGCCAGCAAAGATGAAATACAAACTTCATTTCTGTGGACTTAACATTTTCACAGAGTGAACACAGATACCAGCGTTTAGTTGGAGTGTTTCCTTGACACATTCTGTGATAAGGCATAATCTCAGAAGTTAAGAGCATACTACTATAGTTCCTTCCAAGAACAAATTAGATTAGTACTCTTCACAGTAAGAAATGCCTCTTCACTCATGTAAGTAACAGGATTTCAAATCAAAAGTAGTGTTATTAGATACTGAAATACAGTGCACTAAGCTTTGGCACTGTCATTTCATATTCGTAACTGACCTTTTCATTCTTCTTTTCTGTGTCCATAGGCTGCTTTATGTTTTCTTTACGGGCAGTTTGTATCACTTCATCCTCAGATATATCAAGGAAAGACTGTCCATTAGGCTGTGTAAAGTGTGAATAATAAAAAAATTGGTTAAAGCGGATGAAGCAAGACTTAAATTACACTATTACTGAAATGCAACTATTTGTTGACTGAAAAATACTTTCAAGATTATTAAATAAAGTAGACAGAACTGTGGATTGGTGCTCAAATTATTTACTGCAATTTGACATTTACCAGCCATGGAAATGAGAAAGAAAAAAAAGGTCTCCTCATTTCATCTCAATCCCACTCAAAGGAATTGTTTCTCAAAAGGTAAATTTCTGAACGTTTCTAGCTTTCAGAACAGCTCCAGTTATATCCAATTAAATGAACACATTTACCACAGTGTAGCAGTCCAGCAACGGGCTGAATTTTAAAAACAATTTCTACCTTGACCAAATTTCTGCAATTTCTACCTATGCATACCCCTCACAGCTCATTTCCTACCCAAGTTCTACTTCATAGTAGAACAGAAATTAGCAGTCAAAGAGAAAGCATGACATCCTATTGTTCTTTTCAGACAATTATAGACATTAAGTTAGTCTACCACTTTCTCCTCACATAATAAAGGGAAGAAAATTAGCACGTACTATTTAACACAAAGTTAAAACTCTGGATGGTCTTTAAATCAACCTTTTTCATCAGCTTTGACAGCAAAGGCACATATCTTAGCCTATATATTTCCTATGCAAAAATGTTATTTTTAAAGTCATGTTTATTGTTAATAAAAAGTCATGACTGAATTGTGCTTAACTGTAGAAAAGATTAATATGAGCAAAGCATTATACTACTGTTAGCCATTAATGAATGAAAAACAATTGTCAAGAATAGTAACTTATTTGGAGTCCACACAAATTTCATAATGATTCCGATAGACTGAAGACTGAAAATTCATTAAGACATTAAGCATGAACAACTAATCCATAGTTGCTTTAATTGCTATAAATTCTTTAAAAGTAATGTTAAATATTATTTATCTTTACTTTGTTATTAAAAGCCAAAAGGTATTTTAAGTCTGTATCACATGAACCCAATTGATTCGAAGTAAAACAAAGGCCATATTACAACTTAGTGTGACCTATTCCTTCCAATATCAGGTCTTACCCTCAATTTAACTGGTACAGCTACTTAAGTCTTGACTTGTTTTATTATGCTTTCAAATCACCCATTGTATGATTTCATGAGTGCATAACATAGTATTGCTTACCATAGTTAGCCAGAATGCCAACTTCTTATTTTGTAACTATTAATAGAAAGTGAAAGATCGGGTCACCTAACCCCTCTTCTCCTGCAACAGCCAGGTTTAAACTAGACTTTCCACTTGTTAGATGCAGTATAGTTCCCTCAACATTCTAAAAATTAAGTATATTTTACAGATCTGTGTCTCAAATCTCTCTAAAAGTTCCTCTCAACAAAGCTCACAGTACTCTATTCCACAGGGCTATCAAGGGCCCAATATTCAATCCTGAAAATAACCTGTTGCCAAAAATCAGATCTCGAACCCCTCTAATTTCTCCAGATTCTGTACAGCCCTGTTGTTAGTGGTGTGATGTCTTTCAAGCACATTAGTACCCAGGACGTTTAAGATCTTAAGCTGGAGAAAGAATCACATTTCTATGTTATTTGGAAGTAGAGTTAAACAACAAATTTGCTGCATTTAGTATTGAACACGTGTCAAAAATTTTTACAGCCAACTAACTTTTTTAATTCTCTACCTTTCTTTCCTTCTTTGCTATTACATATATACCTTAAACTGAAAGGCACTTTCTCAATACCTCTCAAAAATTCAATAGATAAAAGCTTTAATCTTTAATAAAAAAAAAAAAAAACACAAACCCACACACACAAAAAAACCACATACACACACAAAAAAAACCCCACCCACAAACCCAAAACAAACAAAAAAGCCCCACCACACACCAAACCCGTCATTTTTCTTAAGTACTAAACTAATTCATGTCCATTAAGAACCCTCTGGAAAAATTCATCCACATGACTGTTTAAAATGCTGTCTACATCATCTCTACATGATCGTGTAAACAACAAGCATCAGAAATGTGTTAAACTTATACTTTGATACACTTCTCCCTGAATTATAATAGTCTTTTCAGTAGCAGCATTTCACATTTATTTTCTGCCCACAGATGAATCACAGAAGTGTAACCAAAATTCATGTGACCATTTTTGGCTATACCAAAGACAGTAACAGAAGCGGGAAAGAGAAAAGCTTTTTTGTAGTCAGAAATGTTTCTTTTTAAAGACAACTACAGCCAAAAAAGATTAAATTTAAAAGTTTATGGTAATATACTGAACATCCACTGACATCAATTCATTCAAATGGTGCAATTTATGTCATCTTTTTCTTCTCATCCTAAAAGCTATAGGGAAGATGCAACAAGGAAGAAATAGTGCTGTCAATAATAATGCTGATTTCTGAACACATTTCTTGCCTGCTGACCTTAAAGTCCCAATATTTAAATAAACCTTTTTTCACACACATTCGAGGGCACTAAGACAATCCAAAAGTAGAATAAAGATTTTTTTTGAGACTGTTAAAATGAAAAATATTGTTCTTTAAATATGGCACAATTCAATTAATAACTCAGTTCCACACTTCAAAAAGCAACAGTGAAATTGCTGTCATTTGAGTCTGTATTACCCAAAGTCCTTAGTTGCACATTATAAAGATATGCCTACTTAGAATATCTTTGGTCAATTAAAGCTTACAGAAAATAATATTGGTAAACAAATTCTTAAGAAAAATAACTAATCAATTTTCTCCTTGAGCACTGGAGAATCCCACAGCCCTTCTGCAATTTGACAGTTAACGTACAGAAAACAAACATGTGAGTATCAGTTGAAGGTATAAAAACGCCTTTATGCAGTCTATTTCTGACTGCAATAAGCAAAAAGAAGTCAGGGCCTGAAAAGTTCTTTCAAGCAGAACAAGAAGGAAAGTTTTTCAAATGAATGCAAATGCTTTTACTAAAATGCACAGCATTTACTGCGCAGTTGTACTTCAAACAATAGGAAGTACACAGTCAATTTGTTGTTTTCTGCTTTTACACACAGATGGTATGAATTGCCTTCTAAAGCTGTAGCACAAGTACAGAAGATGGTTAATCTCACATTTCTGTGGTATTTTGCAGATTGTACAGTAACCACATAAGAACATTTTCACCTTTTTTCTGCTGAAGGTTTAAATAAGTAGGAGAAACAACACAGCAATTATTCAGAAGGGAAATTAATTAAAATTAAAGGTTAAGAGATTTTGGAAAAGAAAAAAAAATTCGTAGCAGAGGCCAAAGAACTCTGTGACAGCAGGGAGAGATTGCTACCCCTGTCAGGAGCTAAAAATAAACAAAACAAAACAAACAAACAAAAAAAAAATCAAAACTTAAAAACAAACAGGAAAAAAAAAAAAGTCTTCAGGTTTACTGCACAGAATCTAAAGTAAGGATACCCTGATACTCCCTTGCTCCCAGCAGATGGAGAAAGCTTGAACTGGTTCTGTAAACTATTGTGTTAATGAACAATAAACCATTTCAGCTTCATTTTTTCTCCACCTGTCCATACCAAGTAAATAAACAGAATCTTATAGTTGCTACAGTATCCAGACAATGAGTCAACCAAAATTATTTTACTAAAAATATCACTTAAGTTGCAATCTACCTAAACCAGAACTAAGTAAAGCCATGTGCAAGAAATAATACTCTCAGGAAGGGTACAGTGAAGAACATTCCTGATCCTGACTGATGAGTGCTATGCATCACCTGCCATACAGTGAGCTCAGTAATTCTGTATTCAAGTAAGCTTACAGCTTTTAATTAACATCTGCAGTGTGCTCTTTAATGCTATAGACAAATTGCTCTTAGCTTTCTGAAATGCCCAATGGAAATCTAGACCCTGGTGCAGCAAACCCTGTAGTAAATCTACTGATAATAAGCTTACTCTTTTCCCTTCACAGATCTCAGTATTAGCATCACAGTATACAAGAACACAAACCAACAATGACTAGGCAGCAATCAGTAACTATTTTTGCTGCATCTTTAAAATTCCAGTGTAATTTTGAGAAATTTTCATGTGAAAGTCTGAAAAGATTGAGACATGCTAATACAGGTCTCTGAACTTATCTTGTAAGCCAAGCATGAGGTATGCCTATTAAACATTGCCACTGGTGTAAGTTTACTTGCACTCAAGTTAGTGATTCAGTTCATGCATTTTCTTTTTGGGAAAGGTAGGTGGGTTTTTTTCTTATCTCTGCATGGAAATTACAAAGTACCATAAAAATAATTTTTAAAATCTTAACAATAGAGCTTGACAGCTGAAAAACTGTTTTACTCTTTTGATTATGAAAATATTTGCTCCTACATAGTCTTAACTTTATTTTATGCTTGAGTAAACCAAGCTTGGAACAGTATAAGTATTTATATTCACCAAATATGTCTGTTAGTTACATTTTACATAAAATTAATAGAAAGTTTGGTTTTATGAAGCCCTGCACTACTGGAGCACTGTCAAATTAATAGTCCATCTACCTCTTCATTCTATTTTCTGTTGAGCCATTATTTAATGTCTTCACTGATGAGCAAGAGTTTTTGCCTAGCTTTTATACTGAAGCTTAAAGAAAACCAGCAAAATCTAGATCATTTATAGGATTAGTCTTTGTTTTCAAGAAGGCACAACAGATCTACAAGGACCTGCTGTTCAAGATGGAAAAAAAAAAAAAAAAGCATCTTTAACATGCCTTCTCCAAAATGGAGACCTAGCTACACTGGAAAGATTCTGAATCTCAAGGCTTCCTCTTCTTGCAACTTCCAGAATCAACTTCAGTATTTCACTACTCAAAGGCAGGCTGGAGTCTTTTTTGTCTTCAAGGTATCTAGCCTTAACTTCTCATAAATAAATAAATAATTAAATCCCTAACTTCTCAAGTCTCAGTAGTGCAACAGACTCAAATGAAGGTGCAAACCCATTTTCTCTCATTTTCATTAGGTAAACAATTTGGATTTTATACCCCAAGATTAATTAAAAGACATCATTATAACAGGCAGGGAACATCTGCACTTTCATTCCTATAATCCATTCGGACATAAATAGGATTACAAGCCATACTAACAATATAAAAGCTATAGAAGCAATCCCTTCAAGCCCCAAAACTATGGTAACTGGAAGCAACTCCCAGCTTGAAATTCTAAGCCATACTAAAGTCTCTACTACTGGTTCCTAAACCTACAAGTACTCGATGAATAACAACAAAAAGTAATGATTTCATATAGTTCGTTTCCCTTAAAAAGCTTCTTCGAATAAGCGACCATTTCCCTCATCACCCAGGACTACTAACGTGCAATTTCCGTGTGTGCGCACTGTTCCTTCAGTTTTTCAAAGCAAGCGAGTAATCCAGACGACAGGAGACAGCTTCACAGCTGACAGTCAGGATCCCCCCCATTCCTTTCAGAGGCAAATATCACCCAGGCGAATCACACGGAGGTTGAGGGGGAGCTCTACAGCCTCCGGACCCTGCAGTCGGTCCTCCCCCTTCACACCGGTACTTATCTGACCGTCAGGCGTTTCACAGAGCTGGGGACCCCGGGAACAAGGCCCAGGGAGAGGCAGCCGCGCTCGGGGCCGCTCGCAGACACGACCTACTCCTCGACTTCCCGCAAGGGACTCGCCGCGCCCGGCCGTGTGCCACGGCAAACGCCACCGTCCCCATCCTGCCCCGGTCAATGACTCTTCCACGTACGGCCGCCGCCCCCCCTCCCCCCCGCCGGCGTCCGGGCCCAGCCGACTCCTCCGCCCCACCGTGTCCTCACCCCTTCCCTCCCGAGCGGCGCGGCCCTCGCAGCTCCCCTCACCCGCGCCGTTTTTTCCGGCAACTTCTTCTTGTTTCGCTTCTTCTGCTCGTCGCCTTTCAAGTGCAGCTGTCCGGGGCCGGGGCCCGGGCCCGCCGCCTTGCCATGGCCCCCACCGGCTGTCAGGCCGGTGCCGGTCGCCTGGTCAGCCTTCCTCTCCGCCACGCTCCGCGTTGGCTTCTTACGGAGACCACCTCCGCAGGCCACAGCCAGTAGCAGCCCCAGCAGCCCCAGCCCCAGCCCGGCCGGGACCACCAGGACGAGCCAGGTGGGCAGGCCCTGCGGGTCCAGGCCCAACTCGAGGCCCAACTCGGCACGCAGCAGGCCCAGGCCGCCAGATAGGACGTCCCGCACTCGTGCTGCCGCCTCTTCGGCCTGCTGGGCCGCCGACTCCTGCCAGCTCTCTGCAGCCATCACGGCCCCCTACCCCGCAGAGACCCAAACCGGGCGGGGCCGCAAGAGAGCCCTCAGGCAGAGCGCATCGCGGCCTCAAGAGAGCCGCGCTCTCCTGCCCGAGCTGGAGCCGCCAAAGGTGGCGGTAGGGGAAAGACGAGACACAAGCGGAGCCTCGGCTGGACACAGCTGCTTCAGCCTCGGAGGAGCCCGGATCTCCTCCTCTTCCTCCCCGCTCTCCGCCTCGCGCGCAACGTCACCGCTCCGCCGAGCGCCCGCCGCAGCGCGGCGCCGCCATCATCACCACCACCACGCGCGGGGCGGAGGATGACGCCTGAAAGGCGGGTGCAGAGCTCCCCACCTCCCGCCCACTGGACGGCTGGATGACGCCCTCCTCTTCCTCCTACTCCTGCTCTCCCGACGGCCTGCCCAGGGCGGTGCCGGCCGCGGGGAAGATGGGAGGTGGCGCAGAGGGGCGGTGCAGGGAGCAACCTCGACGTGGCAGTTGGTGGCAATGGGGCCGCGTCGCCCGGGCGGGACGGCCCGCGGCGCTTCACACGGAGCTAGGGCGCGCGGCTGCGTCCGGGGATGGCGGCCTGACGTGGCCTCGTGTCGGCCTCTCCGCCGTTTCGCCATGCCGTGCTCCTTCCCTGTGGGCGCCTCCCACAGAAGCGTGCCTGTGGTGCCTTGGTACGTGCCGCGCTGCGCGGAGCAGGCCACTCCCGCTCTGCCTGGCGCGGTGCTGAGGCAGCGGGTGACGTTCGTGTCCCTGCCCCGGCAGAGCCTTCCCGCACCCGCGGCAGCGTGGGGGCATTTCCTCGGTGGCCATCACTAATCGTCTCTGTTTTAGTTTGTGGTTGCCCCAGAGGGGCGGCGCAGCTCCGGTGCGGACACATTAACTACCGGTTTGTGGGTGCTGTTACCAGAGATTTAATTCTAGCAGCCGGCCTGGGGCTGTGCCGGGGGTCTCTGGGACTTGCAGGTAGATGCTGCTTACTGTCATGCTTTAGAAGCCTGGATCAGGCCCTCAGAGGCCGTCTCTTCTGCAGAGAAGGTATTTGAAGATGTTACCAAAAAAAACACCCCACAATCAGTGTGGTTATTTCTAAATATATTAGACAATGTCATATAACAATAGAGGTATTTTTTTATGAGCCATACTTTGGATCTTAACTCCCATAAGCATCAAATTAAATAGCTTTATGAAAAACAGAGCTATGTGTAGCATTTCATAGTGGAAGTTGCTATGTCTTAAGGTACTCCAAAACTGCATTGCTCTATGTACTTTCAAAGTGTGCCCTAAAATAACTTGATCCCAAATGCGTGTCTTGATTTTTTGATATAAACCCAGTCTCACAGCATGCAGAGTTCCTGCAAATTTCTGCCATAACCAGAGAGCTGGCATTGTTGAGTGGCTTTACAGTGACTATAGTCCTGCAGTGGTGTTTTTCTGGGAAGGTAAGTTGTGTCCCATTCTTTCTATTTGCAATTCAATATATAAAGAATGTTCCTCTCTCATAGCCTGCTAGAAAAAATATCTGGGTTTAGTGCATTGAAATCTGCATGGGATACTTGAAGTTTAAAGTGTAGTAAAATAAAATCTGTTTAAATACCACAATGACAGTTTACACAGCTTTCATAAACCCCTGAGTTTGCTTTATTCTGTAAAGTGAATATATCTTTCACATACAAGTATTACCACATTTTTACTGCTTTAAAAGTTTTTTAGTAAAGTACTTCCAAATTGCTGCTAAGTCCTAATATTATTTTTTTTAATGAAATTGACAGTCAATTTGAAAGTCAATTTGAAAGCATCATTCAGCTATAGTGTATTTTTATATTTTTTACTTAAAAAAAAGAACCCCAGAAACCACGAAACAAAACCAAACACCAAGGCCACAGAACAGTAGATAGTGTTCATTTTACAGAAAACACTGCAAGACCTGGTGGGATTGAATTCCGCAATAAAAGTGATTGACTTTGACTGGCTGAAGCTTTTTAGATGCAGCCCCGGGGCACCACCGAGTGGCAGCATCGGGAATAGCCGAGCAGCCGTGGGAAACATTTACGTGGGGAAAATACCGAACACAAGTAGCAGATCCTCACTTGAAAATAACCACTTTCGTTTTGGTTGGGCTGGTGAAGCAAGTTAATCTGAAACTAATAAATGTCTTTTTATTCTGAACTAATAAGATACAACCATAAATAGGCATAGAATTTGTAGAAAATTGAAATTTCAAAGAAAGTTTGTGTGACATTAAAGATGGTAGGAACAAACAGACTACTCTGACATCAAATAAAGCAAACATTCTGTTTCATACTAATTTCGATATTGAGATTAGTCTAGTGTTCATCTTCAAATGCCTTGTCAGATTTGATCACAGCTACCCCAAGGACTCTTTCTGGTGTCATTGCATTGGAGCAGGCTGCCCAGGGAAGTGGTTGAGTCACCATCCCTGGAAGTGTTTAAAAGCCATATAGATGTGGTGCTTGGGGATATGGCTTAGTGGTGGACTTGGGAGAGTAGGTTGGGCTCCATGATCTTAAAGCTCTTTTTCCAACCTAGATGATCTATGATTCTCCTAAGGATCACAGAAGAAGGTTGAATGACACATTACAAAAGAGCAAATAATGACAAAACCAAGAAGAATGAAGACAAAGTTTTTGGGGTTTTTTTTGTTGGTTTTTTTTTTAATATAATCTCTCTTGTGCCAGCAAACAAGGTTAGTTTTTACCCCAGCTGCTATTAGACATACTGTATATAACACCTTTCAACAACCACTTTTAAAAGTCAGCACCTGCCATTAGGCATGACATGAGGAAAAATGAACTATTGCTTCACAGATCTCAAAATACCTGTTCCATACAAGTTTTATGATTATCTCAAACAATATTGAAGCCACGTGTCTTGCAGCTCTAGACATTCTTCAGAAGTCAGATGAATACAGCAGAAGCACATTAAGCCTCTCAGCATTTAAATAAGCAGAATCCAAACAAAACACATTCAAGATTTCTCTGGTGTCAAGAATTCTTGAATGGTAGGCAATTTCACATAGACCATGAATCCAGGTTGCTTTAAGGTGAAGTCAGTACACAGGTCTTTGAAAATACTAAGGCAGATATTATTTGTCCTGAAGGAGGGAACAACAACAAAAAATCCACGATCCAACAATCACCACCCTTGGCAATATTAACAGACAGGAAAGGGATGAGCGGTCCAGAGTTTTCCTTGAGAAATTGTCTGTGTTATGGCTGGGTGCCTAGGGCTTAGGCATCCCAGGCCGAGGACTGGATTAAGAGCAGGAGAATTATTGTGCCTAGAGATGGCACTTGGAGTGGAGCTACCAAGGCTGGCCAAAGAGGGTTAGGAGGTGAAAAGAATTCTTCCCTTGAGATATTTTTCATCCAGACTATGGCTGGGCATGATGAGGGAGGCTCACCTGATGTCTGAGGTTAGGGTTAGTGTTGATGTTACATAGATGGTTGGGAGAGAGATAAAGCCTACAGTTGGTGCAGAGTAGAAAAGGAGCAGCCAGAATAAAGGGTAGGCTGCAAAAATAACTTTTGCCTGAGATCTTTTTAATCTGAGTTCTAGCTAAGGCTCAACCCGTCCTTTGCAATCTGACCAAGTTAGATTTTTAACAGGGCAAAGCCTAGAGCTCCATTTTGAGACAACCTGAGAAGATGTTCGTAAGGAAATTATATTCTGAGAATTTGATCATCATGGCTATGGCTTGGGGACTTGGGCTATTCTTTGTTGATATCAGGTGTTAGAGTTGGGTCTACAGTTAGGCTTAGGGATGGGGAAGAGGGAAAGTTTGGATGCCCATTTGGAGTGGGGCAGGAAAGGAGCTGCAAAAAGAATTAACTCTCAGAAGTTTCTCATCTGGTTGCTGGCTAGGGGCTTTGGGTTATGTCTAGCCCAAACCTACGGTTAGGGATCTGATTATGCTCAGATTTTGGAGAAGAGAGCCTAAAGCTCCATTTGGACTGGAATTGGAAAGGGGTTGTCAGAGGAAGGGACAGGGGACAAAAATAATTGTCCCCTGAGGACATAGTCACCTGGGCTATGGCTGGTGATGTTGGGCTAGAGCTCACTTGACATCTAGGCTTGGGTTAAGGTTTAGAAGAAACACAAAGAGTGGGAGTTCCAGTTTAGTAGTCGGGAAAGGGGCTGCCAAATGGAAGAGTGGAGTGTCAAAAGAATACTCTCCTGAGATTTTTTTCACCTGGGCAATGTCTGAGATACTGTGCTGAGCTTCAGCTGACATGAGGACATATTTATCTGAGTCATGGATAGGATATTTTAAGTCTTATCCAACACAGTGTCTGGGATATTGGAGAGTAAGTCTTCAGCAACACTTAAGTTTTTGTTTGGGAGAGACCAAGCACAGAGCTCCATTTGCAGAGAAGCTCAAAAGGAATTGCGGAAGGAAAGTGTAGGTTGCAAGAAAAATTTTTCACCCTGAGAACTTTTTCATCTGAGCTATGGCTGGTGGACCTGGGTTAATGCTCAGTGATGTCCTGTTCTCATAGTAAATTATTTCAGCAAGTCATTGGACAATTTCAGTTTTTCTGATGCAGTGTTTCAGGAAGGATTTCTTTCCCAGCTAAGGGGAGAGGAAGAGAACAGTTCAGGTAAATGAGTAATCCATGTCTTTCTTTGACCTTTGAAGTTCGCCTTATTTAATTTTCCTGTTGACATGATCAGCTTCTTGAGCAGACACTGAATCCTAGTCAAAATTCACTGTTAAGAAGTACTCTGTTCCTCAAAGTTTCATAATTTCACATTAGTTTTCATTATAACTCACAATCTTGTGCATAATTATATCATTCAAATATAGAAGATTCTGACAAAATCATAAACTTAATTGCCTGTATGATAAGTCTGTTCTCGTTAAACCTTTGACATAAATAGTGTTTAGTCATCAAAGCTAAATTGTCATTACGACTGATAGAGCCCATGAGTGTCTTTGGAGGTGAAGAACACTTTGGCACACTGTTCACATTCATTTATCAGTCCTAAGCACTGAGAAAAATAAATATGCAAAGGCTTGCTAGCCAGCTGAGAAATAAATCCCTTCAAGTTAATGGAAAGCAAACACTAAATTGTAGGCCTATTAGCTCATATCACTGATTATACTTTTTCTTTCTCTGTATTTTTTTTTAATGTGTACATTAAATATCTCCTGTAATATGTCTTCTAAAATTTGTCTTTGGAGAGTTTTCGGAGCTTTATTTTATAGGCAGGACAGTTTTCCTAATACAGCATTTTAATCAAAAGGCGGTTGCTGTTCATACAGATGGCACCAAGTTAACTTGGAACCGTGTGGTTCATTTATTAGCAATACAATTACACAATCCAAATGTGCAGGGTCATTTATGCATTTAGCCTTTTGTGCTTCTGTCTACGTTGCTAGCTGTCCTGCACTGTCACTAAGCTAGCTAGTGACAGAAGCAGCAGGTATATCAGGATAGACATATTCAAGCTCTTTTAATTGTTCCTATATCTTCTGCTCTATAAATGATTTTGTTATAGGCTTGGATTGCTTTCTATCATTCTGTCTTAGAGGTAGGTGGGAGTATTCCAAAATACCAAATGTTACCAGAAAACTCCAATTCAGGGAAATGACAGCCATGGAGGGACATGTCTCTGTTTTAGAGAGCTTTTGATGCAGCACACCTGGGGTTCCCATAGGAAGCCCGATCTGGACTTGTTCTCCTGATGGTTCATATAACAGGGTGCTGTGAAGCCTAAGCATGCTTGGCTGTGAAGTCTGGCACAGAGAAGACCCATTCTGGACAGCTGTACCCTTGGAAGTTCAGAAAACCCAAATCCTTGCCTGAGCTAGGATATCATGGTTTCTCACTCCATTTTTTAGTAGATGGAAAGCTGTACAATACTATGGGAGGAGAAAAAAAACCTACAAACCCCATCAGTCATGAAACTATGAATAATACATAGAGCATATGTGAATCCAGTCTGCACTGTCAATGCTAGAAATAGCATTTCCTAACTTTTGGGTATGTGATGTGTTATTCTTAATGTGGGAATTTGCATGCCAATTAGACATTTTAGAAAATCAAACAGGAAAAAAGTTTCCTGATTTAAAAATCTGTGTTGGATTTAAATTATCCCTATACAGAGTAAATACCTCAGGCTCATTTAAAACTCATTGAAGCCTGACTCCCTGAAAGATTGCACTGTCTATAACATGCATGTCTATAGTGCTCAATAAAATAATGCCAGGGACTGTTCCAGATCCTGGCCCTGGGGTGGCACATGGATCACACCCACACTGCTTGAGACTCTCCTATAGCTGGCGGGCTCTGTACACACTTGACTTCATTGTGCCTCTGGGTTTCATTTGGGTACATGTGATGTTCCTATCCCCCTAAGAGATAACTGCTATTTTTTTGTAGGTCTTATTTAGGTCAAACTGTCAGAAACAATGTGAGGGTTGTGTTGCAGCTTGCCAGAGTAAAGTTTCTGTAGAATGGAATTGAGGGGTGTGTGCTTTGCTGTGCGCCATAAGGATCTGTGGAGATGTTTCAACACATGAAGACTGTATAGGTCAGAAAAAGCCAAGGCTTGTCAACACTGCTTACAGTAAACTATCCTGAGCATGCTGCCTGAACTCGGATTGGAAAGTTAGCTGGAGTTCTCCAGACCAAACCCAGGAGGCAAACTAATGATTAAGGACTGTGAATGATCAGAGTAAATGATTCAAATGTACTCTTTGTCCTCCTTTTTTTATATAAATAGACCTGTCTAAAATGTTGAATATAGGAATGGAAGTTTGCTTTTGACAATTTCCTCTTAGACATTAGCCAAGCTCAACTTGAAAGTCTAAAAATTGATCATGAAAGACAACCTAGATTTCCACAAAGTTCTGTGCATTAGTTACCAACCAGCAGATTACCAATGTGTTTTGGTAATCTTGTAGTTGTTACATAATCGTTCTGTGTATGATTTTGTTCTAAACCAGAGCACTATGCAAAACATTCACATTTAGAATTACAGAGTAAATTGGGTTGGAGTGGCCCAACTATTTCCATGCCCTGCACAAAGCAGGGCTAACTTTGAAGTTTGATCAGGATGCTCAGCTTTGTTCAGTCAGGGTTTTAAAGTCTCCAAGAATGGAGATCTTTCAGGTTCTCTAGTTTCAGGTTTCAGTGCTTGGCCACACTCTTGTTGTGGAAAATATTATTTTTATATCCATCTGCAATTCCCTGGGATGTGGCCTGTGGACATTGCCTCTTCTCTTTTTGTTGCACATCTGAGAAAAGTCTGTCCCTGTTTCCTCTAAATCTCTTCTTTAGTTAGCTGAAGATAGCAGTTAATTTCCTCTTAGCCTTCTCCAGACAATCAAAGCCAAGTCTCTATGTCATATACTCCAGCCTTCTAAATATTGAAAAAATACTGAGAAACCAGTGAATTTTACACTGAGAAAATGCATTATAAATCCTGAAAATCGGTATGTAAATAAAAAGATGGGAAATAAACAGATATTTTGGGCTTAAAGCTCAACCAGAACAATGGGGACAGTGGCAAAAATTCCTTTCTGAAGAGGCATAAACAATTTTGGTCAATGAGAATGTGACATGTGCCTTTTTTCCTGTTTTATTTAGAGTTATGTCTTTTTCTTAGTCTTTTTCTTGGTTTAAATTAGGCTATTTTTAAAACGAGAAAATGTTCTTTTGAAACTTTTTTTTTTTTTTAAAGCTTTTGGCATTTTTGAACAGAATTATTTTATTGCAAAGAAGTCAAACTGTTTCAACCTATATGGATTTTTCACCCTGTCTTCTAGCTAAAACTTCTAGTCAGCAGTTTGACTCAGATTCATTAACACCTTCCTTTAGGTCCATTTTACCATATTCACTATTAATTGACTCTTCTCTATGTTGAACTTTAAGAAGCATTTTATAGCTACCAAAAAGTGAACAGGCCTAAGTGTTAATTCCACATATTTTTGATGCAAATACTGCAGACTGCACACTGAATTTCTGAGCAGTATCCCAGCTTTCTGTATGCAACTGTGATGCCTCTGTGCTATCAACAAATCTTACTGAGCTATGGCCTTTGACTTTAAGAAGATTCTGCACATCCCCTTGTCTTCTAATTTTTCCATTTTATTTGTAAAGGCCCTTTGAAGTAAAAGAAAGTCACCAATTCTCTAACCTAAGGACTAACTTTTATGATACTTAGGTTTATTGAATGTCATTTATGGAGACTACTCAACAATTGCTGCTCCATTTTTACTATGTCTAAAACAGACATTTTATTTCCTTTATTAAAATCATACTCATACAAATCCCCTCATAAAGTGTGGGATATTCTTTGGGGAATTATACTGAACAATAATAAGAAAATATTCACAGGATATCAGCAGTCTGTGTGCATTAGGAAAGAAATAATGGATGCTTAAAAATCATTACAAGACAATGGACTCCTAGTAAAATCCAAAATGATGCATTTATGCAGATGCCAAAATGCTTCCAATATTTACATGAAATTCTTAGTGCTGATGTCTGGATAATCTTCTAAAGTATTTCACTTCACGGTGGCCGTTTTTACCAAAGGTCTCTGGGATAAATCATTCTGAAATGCTGCATTTCTTGCAGTAGCATTCTAACAGTAATGAAGAGATGAGATTTTTTTTTTTCAAAGAACTAATAGCTGGTTCATTTATTCAGGAGGGCACAAGTGACATACTGTGTGCTCCAGAGTGGACATCTGGTGTTCTTCCCTTCTTGTTGGCCCTTTTTCTTTTACTGCAGTTTCTGCAACCTCATCTATTTGTCATCTGACTTAGCTTCCTCCTAGCTCTTCCTGTTCCACTGGATCTCGCTATGGTTTTCATTTCAGACTTATGCCTACACTCTTGCCCTTTCCAATTTCCATAGTCCCTGCAACTTATCCTTTGTGGTTTTTTTTCATTTATTAAATATGTGCCACTATAATATATAACATAACAAGAACTAAACTATAGTTTAAAAGCTTGCTATTTTTTACTCCAGTTACTCCATGTGCATGTTACATCTTGCTTTTATCCTATCTGTGTTACAGTGCAAACTGTTCAGGATAAGACAATACCTGTTTTTGATGCAGAATTATTTTTCTGAGGGGTTGGGTACACTGGTGTCCCCTTCCCAATGTGCCTTGGGGCACCTCTGCAACATTGCTTTTAATTATTGCTGAAAGGATCCAAACACTTGAATAGATCAGTCTGGCTGGGAAAAGTATGAAAGAGGCTCCATCTGCTACGTGTGTTAGAGAAGAACAACATCCTGAAATAAAGAAGCAGAATTTGACTTAGCATACCATATTTTTGGCTCTGCCTTAGAGATCTCATATCTGTCTTGGCTGCTAGGAAGCACTTGGCACATTTCCAGCACGGTTAAATTGTCTGTCTAGGCTGATAACTATCCAAGCCTCCAAAAAATTACAGATTACAGCAGAAATCAAATCAGCTTTTGAAACTGTCTTCTAAAGAAGGGGAGAACTATAGTTTAATTTTCAGGAAAAGTTGCTATGCTGTTGGGAAAGGGCAGATCAGGAGAATGAAGAGCAGTCAGAAACTTATAGCGCTGGGAAATTATCTGGGATGACTTAAAAAGAAACCTTTCATGTGGTCCCCTGTGCTCCCTTCATCAGCCATGGCAGCAACAGCTTGCAATATACTAGGGTACAAGGGTGTCATGGTTTAGGGTCAGGGCAGCCTCTCAGACCTGTAACAGATGCTCTCAACCCCCTCTCCCTCCCCAAAGGGGATTAGAA
>JANIJG010002406.1:0-42045 GCA_024611175.1 Megaceryle torquata
TAAGGGTCACAGAGCACTGGAATGGGCTCCCCAGAGAGGTTGTGGAGTCTCCTTCTCTGGAGATTTTCAAAACCCGCTTGGATGCAATCCTTTGTGACCTGTGCTGGATTCTATGATCCTGCTTTGGCAGGGGGGTTGGACTCAAAGTCTCCAAGGTGCCTTCCAACCCTGACACCCTGTGATACCTGTGATATTCTGCCTTATCGTGTAACTGTGAACACAGATAGTTACGTTCCTGCGTCAGAATGGAGGAAGAGGAAAGAAGGAGAGAGAGAAAGAAGGAGGAGAGAGCAGCCGGCTGCTCCCATGGTCTTTTGTGCACAAAGGAAAATAGGCTTTCCTGGCATAGCTTGGCCATGGGGAAGTGGGGACAGAGAAACATGCCTGTAGGCTAGCATGGATGGGAGCAAGGAGACCTGCCTTCCTCCTGATGAAGAGCACATTGTTTTGTCACTACCCTGAAGTGTCCCTCATGCTAGGAAGGAGCAGGCTGGTTTGCAATTTCCTGCTGAGAGCGCTCGATGGGGAGCAGCTCATTTGCTCCATCTCTTGCAGCTCTTCTCAATGTGGGCACAGCAGGCAAGCGGGCAATGCTCATGATACCTTAGTCAGCAGGGACACCAGGGTCAGGATCCCAGATCCTTTCACCATCATTTCAATACATGCCTGCAGAACATGCTGAGGCTCTGCAGGAGAGCAAGTGTCTGCTCTTTTGCAACAAGGAAATAAGAGGGAATAGAAAGTAGAGGGACTACTATAGGTATTAAGGCAGGACTGAGAAAGTAGGTTGAGAAATTTGGGGCAGAGGGAAGGAAATCTCCCTGAAATCAAGGAAAGCTTGTAATTTTAATTATAATTACAATAATATATATAATAATAACAACAAAACAACAACAGTAATAATATTAATAATCATAGTAATAATAATCATAGCTATTATTATCAGTTGACTTCAAGGGGAAAGAGATCAAAATGAGCCTGGGACAAGGGTCTATACTAGAAAACTAAATAATGCCAAAGAACAGGCCTTGGCACTGACACTTGATCAACTCTACTGTAAACTATCAGTCCAACACAAGCTGTGGTCCAAGACCAGGTCAATTCCCAAATGATCTGGGAGCTAATGCAGTCAGAGGATATTCTTGCTTGGCAGTTTGCATGACACCATCTTGAAATGGTGGGTAAGAGGATTTAATTTCATGGACATGGGCTGATCCATATCAGCTGGTCTTGGTGCCAGAGAACAGTCCCTGGCGTATTTGATTTCCTAATAAACATAGACAATGAAACTAATTGGAAAGCTGTCTGGGTATGTCTGCAATGCTAATGTTGTGGCATCAGTATATCTGTGGAAGGGGAAGAATATTGGGAAGAATTGGGGGAGTAAATAAAAAGTCAAAATGAATCATGGGCAAGCCAATTTTTTTTTATTATTATTATTATTCTTGAAAAAGTGGTGATCACTGATGCGGAGAAGACAGGTGACAGGAAAGAAGATGCTATAATGACAGAAGATTGACAAGCTGAAGGCTTGTGTAAGTCAAAGTAAGTACATATTCACTGGAAAGTCTGTGAGGAATTTAGCATCTCTGGGTGAGAAGTGCATTCTTAAGTCATGCCGTGATGAAGTTAGCCAGACACCAGGTAACTGTGCCCTCTCAGATGCACTGTTAGAGCTTTGTCTCCCCCTGCAGATCTTATCATTAAGGAATACAAACGGGGAAAGAGAGATATGAGCATCCAGAAGGTGGTGAGGAGTCTGAGGTCATTCCTACTTCAAGCAAAAAAGGTATCCAAAGAATGACTTTTATTTCCTCTGATGTCAATGCTTTTCTACATTATAGCAAGAAATCAAAGCCAGAGGAAATACACTCCAGTGGAAAGCAGGTTGCCACTTTCCTTGAGAGCAGAGAACCAAGGAATATGTAATATGGATTGTATCTACTTATGAGGACTAAGCTAATGGACAGAACAGGCCCCATGGTGTCAGACATCACTGATGTCTCTCTTCTTGAGACATCTAGACATCTTGTAGGAAGAGCCAATAAGACCAAAACACAAAAACCTAGGCACCTAAATGCATATGTTAGCAGAGAGCTTTGAATGAAGACGTGTGTCTGCTGCCCTGGATGTCAGATGTGGTGATGGCAGAAAGCTAACAAGAGAAGTTCTAGTAGGGTGGAGGAGCAACAAGGGGTACTAGAGTGATGGTAAACTGGGGTGAGAAACAAGTAACTAATTTTCCTCTCTGGACAAGGCTGGATAAGAGGAGTGTGCTGCTTTATCTAATCATTGTGAGGGTTTGCCTTCATAAAGCAAAGATGCTTCTATTAGGAGGTGGAAATTTTGTAGTTATGGGAAGCATCAGGTAACTTGGTTAGACTGAAGAAGTCCTGAAAAAAGGTCCAATGCACACTTCCTTGGAGTATGTATTAATTAAAATACCCAGTCTTTTTTGACCGATGTCTTCTGACATCAGGTTTTTTGGGGCACTATGACCACCAGGTCTCCATTTCTCCATTTCCTATAGACTGTCCAGGCTCCAGATTGCTCCCAGTTCTCCCAACCTTCAGGATTTTTTCTCCTCCGTTTTACAAAGTAGTAAATATAGTCATGGAGCATGAGCACAGCAGTCCAGGAACATACAGACATATCTCCCATATAAGGGCAATCTTCCCCCATTACTCAGACAAACTTTGTTTAACACTTTTCAATCCCAGTGGAACCAAAAGCTGAAAGTAAGAAGCTATGTGGTAGATATGTAGCTGGTAAAGTACAGATTCTTATGGTCTGGAGTGATAAGACCCCTTAAAAAAAGAAAAACAGGGAGACTGGAGGGACTTAATGGATCCACTCAAGGGTGAGGTGGGATCACCAGGACCCTTTAGAATGAGGACAGAGACATCAATCTGTCCATCAAATATCCATCCATCCATCAAATACTCCACCAAATAGGAGAGAAACATCCTCCAAATTCCTTAGTGACTTCCATTAATAGCTGTACAGGGGAAATACCCCTGCTTACAAAGCTGCCTGCTAATGGTGAGGAGCTAAGCCAGACCTCCTGCCTAACGCACTCCTGAAGTTTACTGTAGGACAAACATCTTTTATTAAATGTAAACAGCATCCCACCAGAGGTCACAGCCTTGCCATTGCTCCTTATCCCAAGGTAATACCACTTTAAGCTCCATATAAACTCTTAAACAGTTTCTATCCTAAAACCAGACCGTAGGTGGTACAGTTTTTTACGATATGTTATAATAGTGCAATAAATCTGTTAGCTTAAAATCGAATCTCCGTGGCCTTTTAGAGAAATCATCATTAAATGCAAGGCCCTGTTAATGATGCCATCCCAGTGAAATTGTTTAATCTGCTAGGGGGGTGAAAGGTCACCAAATGAATTTTTTATAATACATCAACTTGACACGCAATAGGGAAAACTGTAATAGATAAAAGCAAAGGAAAAGGGCACTGTCTTCTTCTGATAGGTCAATAGCAGCCAAGAGAGTCACTCATCCACTTTTCCTTCACTACCGTGCTCCTTTTCCATTTAATATGGACACCCAATTAATACCTCAGCACCATAGACAACCTCATTTTAGGTGAATTATAGCAATTTCTTCCCCCTTCTCCGAAATGAAAGTGATCACAATACATCATAGCATTGTGCGAATTAACGTTAATTGATTCGAGTTACCAAGCATTGATGGGCCACTTCTATAATCTGGTCCTTATTGGGAGCTGGAAGGGATGGAGGGAAGATTAGATTGCATCCCCCGTTGCTTTGACGACGGCGGTCACCTGATGGCTTGTTAGACAGTTGTACGCTTCTATTGCTGGCCCCAGTGGGGTCGTCAGTAAACTGGAGTGATGTCCAAACATCATTACATGCTGCTCCGATATTAAAGCAAAGGGATTAGCACCTTATTGCAAGCAACCTGGATTTGTCATTGTGCTGTCGTTATCCAATTTCCAGATGATAATGTGACTGTGGCCTGCGGGCATGAGGTCCTACAGCCAAACCAAGGTGTGTGTGTATATATATACACACACACACACGTATATGTATATATACGTGCACACGTCCCCACAAAGACCCAGCAACTCAAGCCATTTAACCCTTTGCTCGACAGATTCTGGCTAACAAAGCATGTGGAAGAATTTTTCTCCCTTTCCCATCTGATGCAAGGCAGCGGTCAAGAGAGCGATGTGACAGCAAAGCAGGCTGACCTGGGGGCCGACACAGCCGTCACTCACTCAAATGTCATGCCAGACAAGCTGTGCTAATAGAAGTGACAGCACTCAGGTTTTAAATAAGGTGGAGTAGGGAAAGGATTGGTCCCTTGGAGGAATGGCTGGCAGTTCCTCTCTGCCATGCACACGTGTGGTGTAAATCGGCTTTTTTACTGCAGGTCCCATTCATTGTTAAGGGGGAAAATGGATCCATATGTGACATGAGAAAGGCAAGTTTTGTCTGACAACATTGGGTACTGCTGGGATCACATCTCAGTACCTGAGAGACAATGGGGACACTCCTGGCTCTTCTACATATGTCCAAACATCCATAACTTCCAGGGCAATGCCAGGGAATTGAGGAAAGCTTCTCCTGAGATGATCTTTTTATTTTTTTAACTGAGGTTTAACAAAACAAACCTTTCCATTTCAAAGACCCTCCCTGATGTGGGGAATATACAGCAACATATCCCACCTTCCCACCACAGAGACATGCAAAGTCCCATGCTCCTTTTCCTGAATCTCTCCTACCCTCTTCATCTTCCTCCTCTGCTCTCTCCTGTTTTTCTTTCACCTTTCCTACCTCCTGATCTCTTCCCACAGAGGAACCAGTTGGGTTTTGGAAGCTCATTGTCAGAGCAAGCTGTGTTTTCCACCATGGTAATGGTGAGGCTAAGATTTCTCATTGCTTGAATCTTGCAATTCACAGGTGAGTTTATCACATTTTTACATAGTCTTATCATGTCCAGTAGATACTAACAGAAATATAGTTTAAAAAAGTCCCAGAGGGAAAATGTAGCTTGGAAGATTCGTAGTTGCTGATAGATTCTTTAAACCCTACGTTGGCAGATGGGTTCCAGCCCTGGGTTCCAGCCCAAGAGAGCAGTGGTGAAAGACTGCTGTTATCTGATTTGTGGTGGCAATGGAAACCTCCATGGCTGTTGTCGATGAGAGTATTTTTGGAGATTTGTTGGAAAACTTGCAAGGGAAATAACAGCTTTGCACAAAGATCATATATAATGGGGCAGACTACTTTGACTGGTTTGGTTTTTTTCCCCCCCCTCATAAACAGACATTCAATGTTATGGACAGACATCACTGTAATTAGTAGGAAGTTATACTGTTTCTGCTTAAGCTTCAATTTAATTCCTTTACTGACCATAGATGGGGGCCACAAGATATCTCCTCAGTTTCCCCTCTCTGAATCTAATTTGAAGAAAAATGTTGAAATAGCAGACCTGGGGACTAACACGTCCATAGCCAAAGACCTTCAGTGGCATCATCATCAGCCCTGGTATGACTGTGGCCTCCTGACACCACCAATAGATTGACAGTTCAGTTTCTGTGCCAAATTTATGTTCCTGGATTTTCTGCTGAAAAAAGGCTTTGTGATGAAAAAACCTTCACTATTGGGAGACAGAATGACTTCACACAAACTCTTTTCTCATATAAACCTCCACTGCCACCATTTTCAGTGTAGAAAGACCTGTCTGAGCTTCAGAGTTCATGATGACCATCCACTCTTGTTGTCATCCCACAATAGCTCAGTTTCCCGGTTTGAAAAGAATTGTGGATTGAGAACAAAATAGTGAAATCCATCCCAATTCCTAAAGTGCAATATGATTACACAGCTTTACACAACATAACACTTTTTATACATGTTATTAGCCTCCACTTTAATCTCATGAAGTTTCGTATTCCATTGCTCCTATAAATAGCTCATTACAGAATATCTCTCCTATGATTAGAAAACTTCTACATTTTTCATGTGTACTTGAATGAGATGTTGGTAAAAAATGGGCCTTAGCTATTCCCAACCTTTTAAAAGAAACCTCAACAAAACTAAAAGGTCAGAATATAGCTTTAGCCATATGGAAAAAAAAAAAAAATCTATCAGGAAATTAGAATGCTGTTGAGTTGGAAATAGTCCTTTTCCAGCTTTTTGCAAGGTTTTTTCAGTTCATTCTCTGAGAAAGAATTTTCTTCTTTTTCTTAAATAAAAATTTACTTCTTGATACTTTGCACTCTTTTGTTCCTGTGCTGTCATTGTTCATTAGTGTTTAGAGCTTCCTTTCTGGTATTTACTCTTCAATATATTTTCACAGATAGGATGATATGTCCCCTCAGCCTTACTTTGCCAAGTTAAACAAACCAAACTCTATTAAATGATTCTATGATTCTATTCCTTACATCTTAAAACAAACTCCATTTCCACCATCATCTTCAATATCCTTCCCTGTATCTACTCAAAATGAGTTTGTCTTTTTTGTACATCAACAATCAGAGTGGCACATGTTAATCAAGAATATCTTGAGATATATATATCAATATATATGGATATATATAGATACATATAGATGATATATATATCTATAATGTCCCTATAAATTTCTGCTATAAAATTATGTACGCTTAGTCTCAAGGATATTTCAAGTTTACGGTTTAGGATCCTGAGTATCACTTTTTCCACATCTTCAGGGGTGTGAGGCAGATAGAATCTCAAGTGCTGCAATAGCTGCAGATCTGAGGTCACAATGTTTATCATCCTGCCTTTGCCTACCCACTGAAGGAAAAGTTGAATCCCTACACAAGAAAAAAGAGTTGTCATCTCCCTCTTTTAATCCAATTCCATACAGCAGCCTGTCTGAAACCTGCACAAAGGTTACCAAACCCAAGCACTTTGGGGTTAGGATGTGTCAAGATTAATATAGCTTGGACCTCTAACCCTGCCTGTGCATATGTGGTGTGACATTGTGAATTAGTAGTAATTTCTCATTTAGTTTTCTGCATGGGTATTACTGCCTGACTGAGAAGTCCTTTGATGATTTGCTTCACTTTTATTGATTGCAGTGAGTCTCAAACACCATTATTTCCTACACACAGTTTTTCACACAATAACTCAAATGTAAGTCTTGATAAAGAATGACCTATGCCTACAAATTCCCATTTTCAGCAGGTTAAAGGACCATCAAGAAGGAGCAACGTATCCTTCTTTGTTGTTGGGATACAGATTAAATGACCTCTGGACAACTGTCCAGCTTTATGTTTCTGATTTTGCCTAAAGGCATCCAAAGAATCACACACAATACATTTGCTCTTGTGCTCTCTTGTTCTTTCACTTTTATATTGATGTTGATATCAAGCAAACTTTGCAAAACCGAGATTTCTATCTGTTAATAGATTGCAGTATGTATTAATACAGAGACATTCACAGAATGATAAAGCTGTGTGATAGTCACATCTCTGATTCTCCAGCTGTGCAGGACTATAGCAGTCATAGAAATCACCTCTGTCTTTCCCTGACAAACCAATGAGCCGTGCTTGAAGTGGCCCTAACAAAGGAGTTAAGTTAAAATCATGTAAACAAAACATTTTACATCATAACAGACAAGTAATTTTTTTTAAAGGCTTGACAATGAGATATACAGATTTACTGCCTCACTACACAACCACAGCAAGGTTTTTAAGGCTTCCTTCAGCCTCACTGTCCTGGGCTGCAAAGATGAAAGTCTCTGCTGATCAGAAATCTTTTTGTTGTCTTGATGCATGAGGAGCAACTAGTTTGAAACTGCAGGGAGATTGTCCTGGCAGAAGTGCAGGTTCTGTGTATACCTGACAGCCTGATTGGACTGTGCATGACTGAAGGGTGAAAATATTTCTCTTTTCCTTCCACAGAAAAATACACTGGATTACTTAGCCTGACTTGCAACCCCCAGCCCCATCATCCTTGCCTCTGCTAACCTGTAGTGCTAAAGAGAGACAGATAGAAAGTGGAAATACTACATGTCCCAACAGGAAAATCCTGATTTCATTTCATAACTTATCTGTGGCCTTATTGCATCACAAGTGTCAGTCATGAGTAATTCTAGAAAAGCTATGACTGATGGGGAGCAATAAATAACACTGCCCAAGCAGCAAAGGGCAGATGAACTCGATAAGTTGGTCCTATAATCTGGTGACGATAGTACTCTCTTCAACATGTATCCCAGGCCTTCCCCTGCTGAGACACTGAATCTGTGGCTTTAAGCTAACACTGCCCTTGTCCCCATAATTAACCAGCCTCTTTCCTAGGGAGCTCTGCTGATCCTTGCTGCTTGAACTGGTTTCACAGAGTATGTACAGATGAGAAGACAAACCCCAACTGGGAGAGCAGTGCCCAGTGTGGAGAAGTTGTCATTTGTGCCTAAAAAAATGGCAGCCATAAAGTTTCCTGCCTGGCACACAGAAGAGGGTGGTCATCTCCTTTACATGATCTCTGCTTCCCTTGCTCTGTGATGCGGTATTAATGCGTTCAGGAACCTATAGGCATTTAATGGACTTCTGGTTATCTTACTCTAAAAAATCAATACCTTGTTCCTTTCACACAGCGTAACTGTTGTTACTCCTCTTGTTCTGATCATCAGTAACGGACATACTGAATGAGGGGTCTCATATCTGTCACACTCTGCAGGCTACAGCATGTCTTGAGATGCCATAATGACAGGACAACATTTCCTATCACAAGCTGTAAAACTTCCTATAACTTTTTATTTGCTGTCCCATTTTGTGGTATCCTACATCATAACACAAATACTCCCACTGACAAAAGTGATGTCAGTTCTGATGATAAAAAATATTGTGTATCTTCAGAGTTTGTCCCTGACTTAAGATTTGATCTTGCAAATAGTTATTTCCCACTGTGGTTAACAAAAAAAAAAAAACTTAAAAAAAAAAAGAAAAAAAAGAAAATGCCCCAACCAACCAAAACCAAACAACAAAGCAAACCCAGGATATCTCTGGTCACAGACCAGTGTCCTTATTGTCAGTACTTCACTACCATAAGCCACACAGTGCCTAGTAGAAAAGATAAGTGTGTGTGAATAGTAGTTTATATCACTAACAGTCAACAGACATCAGGATGGTACAGGGGTCAGTGGTGAATGTTGGAGGATATGGTATTAATTAGAGAAAGTAAGTCATAGACAAATCCAATTTCTTTCTTGCATAGATGGAATATGCTTATATTTGGGTAAGGCTCAGTAGTGCACAACATAAAAAAATAACATTATGCAATATCAAGAGAGTACACACTAAGGTTACCAAACATCAAATCCCATGTCCCCTATTAAAAACAGATGGGATATTACCTTTTTCATATTTCCCATATGCTTTTAATACAGATTCAGGATCTGAAGCTGAAATACACTGCTGTCTGCTCCCTTCCCAGCCCTGCTTCTCACAGCCTTCTCTGCAGATAAGGACTGACATCTGGACTATGCAAATAGTGGCTGCAAGAGGCTAAAAAGAGCAAGACAGAGTCAGAGGAAGAAGGGACAGAAAGGGTTATTTGTTGCTGTGGAGAAGCAGGAAAAAATGACCTTTGAAAAGTGAATCTTGGTACAGAATATCAATAAAAAATCAATGTTTACAAAACTGACCAAGAAGTAGGTAACTGACAGAGCTCAATAGGTGGCTCCCATTGGGAAATCAGTATAAAGTAAAGAAGTGTCCTGTGTTGTTCTGTCAAAATCAGCTGCAGACCTGATGCAAAGTCTGCACTGAGAAACAAATATAAAGCCACTGCTGATAAAATGCATGGAAGGATTGGTGGACTGATAATTTATGGAGAGAAAAGTCAAACATCAGCACCCAGGTCATGTGGTGTGTAGGATCTGGGCAAACAAACTGAGTAGATTGGGTCCTGGAAAGCAAGAACTGAAAATCATCTAGAAAACACAATGTGCAAACAGGTGATCATGAGTGAGCTCTTCTATTTCTGTGAAAAAATGGTCAAATGGGATCATTGAATTCTGCCAGTAGAAAATGGGATTTAATACCACTTTTGTGTATGGCACTGATCTAATAGAATCATAGAGTCACAGAATCAAAGAATAACAGATTAGGAGGGGTGTCGAGAACCATCTGGCCCAACCTTTCTTGGCAAAAACATGGTCTGGACAAGATGGCCCAGCAACCCATCTGGATGAATTTTACAAGTGTCAAATGTTGCAGAATCCAACAGAAAGGAAAACTGTTGGCTTTTTAGATGTGTACACTTCAAAAAGGATTCAGAAAACAGAAACAGGGAAGGAAAGAAACACTCACCAGAACTCAAACCTTTCAATTTATTAAAAAGCAGACAGCTAAGCGATTTGATCACTCAGGAGGCATCGCAAGGAGGAAGAAGAGTCAATGCCCAGAAACTCACTGATGTAACAATGAGGGAAAAAACCAAGAAACTCTCATGGGAAGCTGGAGAGAGAGGCTGACAAGAGAAAGTGGGTATATACTTGTTACAGCAAAAATAGGGAGATCATCCAACAGGTAGACGCTGATTGAGATACTACTGGATGTATCCAGGTCTTGTATCTTCAAGATTGGGTGGTTTTCTAGAATTTTAGCCAAAAAGAGAGGTCGATGATGCGGTATCAAAGTAAGCAGCAGTGGCCTGTGTTATGCAGCAGACTGAAGTATAAGATTAAATAGACTTTTCTGGACTTACATTTTAAAAGTATATGAATCACAGAATCATTAGAATTACAAGGGACCTCTAGAGATCATCTAGTCCAATCCCCCCACCAAAGCAGGTTTGCCTAGAGCACATTACACAGGATTGCATCCAGGTGGGTTTTAACTAACACCAGAGAAGGATACTAATCAAGGTTTAGTGAAGTTAGCTAAGGCAACAACCTGTCTTTAATAATCATTTCTGATGCTGTATCAATTTATAAACATTCATAGATTTAATTGTTTAAAATGTAAGTGGGGCTATAGTTTGAATTTCTTTAGAAACATTGACTTTACCCAATACTTTATGCTTTCAAGACACATTTCCAGGAACTGTCTTCCTTAAGGCATCATGGACATCTCTGCACTACAGATTTATGAGCATCAAGAGAATAACATGGTAATTCACACTCAGGAGCCCAGCTAGCACTTGGGCATAGCTCTGTTACGGAAAAATTATAATGTGTTTCAGCATGGTTAGTCATATTTTAGTCAATGGAGAACTTACTCCCTATCTTAATAAACAGATAAAGTAGTTAAATTGCCACATTACACTTAAATCTGTATCTGCTGATAGTGCATCTGATACTTACCTATTGTTATCTTCTGCTTGAAACAGTGAGGCAGACTGGGTCACCATCAAGGTATCAACTGGCAAGCCAAGGCATCTCTGAAGGTCTCCAGTCTGATGAGTGTTGATAATTGTTCTGGCCAAACTCTTTAAGCTGTCGCTTGTCATCTCATTTCTTGGCTGGTCTGGTGGATCACCAAGTTCAATGATGAGCACTTTTGATGCACCAACAGCACCAGATGGCGGCAGAACTCGGGTGCTCACTGGTCCTCTGCCCATTTTCTGTGATGTATAGGTGCTACGAAAGGCTGTGCAAAATGCCATGTTAGGGCAGTGATATTTCTTTTTGCTATCATTGATTGAGATCACCTTCAACATGCTTTCACCCCCTAACACATGATGGACTACTCTGACTTGGTCATGACGAACCTTCAAGAAATCAGCTAACTGACGTATTATACTTGATTCATCCTCTTTCCCAACAGCCTCTGTTACAGTGAAAGCCACAAGAAGGGAAAGGCCAGCAACTATTTCCACAGGTTCTTTCTCATGAAGGAGAACATAGAGAAGATTGTCCTCAAAGCTAAAGTAATTGGCTCCTGCCCCTTCATTCAGTGAAAAAGAAGATGGGGCTGGAGAAACATATTTCCCTTGAATAAAAACACGAAGGCTGAGTGGTTCTTTATAGAATATAGCTAGAGGAAGTCTAGTTGTGTTTTGGCCACTGAGGAGGTAGAGTCTGAAAGTCAGAGGTGCTAGGTCGGGGAAGCAAATTGTAGTGAGTTTGGTGGATGGCAACACAGAAAAGAAAGTAGAGACATGCTCTGTATGTTGACACAATATATGTGAAGTCACATCACTGAAGGTATCCATAAAGCCACCAGTCACTGCTACCACTGGGAACAGTCTCTGGATCTCCATACTGGGGTCCAAATTTTCTAGGATGACAAGTGCATGATCTGTCTGCCTGCAGAAGTAGCCTGGTACTGAGGGCTTAAAGATGCATTTGTTGTCATCTCTGTAAATTCCTGGAAGAGAATAGAGGAAGTTGAGGAAAGAAATCAGACATCTCAACATTTTGTGTCATAGCTGCTTATTTTCCCATTCAGTGCTCAGAGCCACTTTTGTTGGTGCTAAAATTTTACATAGTTTTAACTGAAACCTGGACACTAAGAGATATTAGACAGGTAGAAGCCATATCTCCCTCAAGATGTAATTCAGCTGAAAATGGTTGAAGACTACTAATAAATGAAAGAAAAGCATCACATATACTTACCTTGTTCCTACCTTATTCCTAGATGTCCTTACTTGTGTAGGGAGGTTGGACCAGATGACCTCTAGAGGTCCCTTCCAGCCTGAAACACTCTGTGATTCTATGATTCTTCCTAGATACCAAATTATGGCCACTGTTGAAAGATCTTGCACACTAGAGAGAACTTTGGTCTGACCCTGCACTAGTTCCCTACATCCGGTGTCTTCTCCTGATTCTAAGCCTGTAGTAGGGTAACAAATCAGGGCATGACTGCAGTTCTATGGAATGATAATTAACTCTGCACGAAGCCATATCATCCCAGCCACAGGGGCTGTATCTCAAAAAACTAGAAAGGGCCAGAACACCATTAATCTACAGCCTCACCAAGATTTAGAGCTGGAAGAAAGCATCATATTCAGAAAAACATGAAGAGTGGAGACCTTGGCTTACATATGCTCTGATTGTCTAAGCTCCCATTGCATTCAGAGGAGATCTGAAGTTTAAATCATTTACCCACAGGCAGGCATCTAATATTTCATGGGATGACCTGAGGTATTTGAGACATGTGACACAGGATCTACAGAAGATCTATGCCCTGTAGATATCACACATGATCCATGGGAGTGCAGAAGCCACGTTAGATAACACTTCAGGTATTCTTTCACCGAATATAGCAGGAGCTAAGACACTTCCACGTATGTCAGGTTCTGCCACAAAACACCATCCAAAAATGGCTGTGCAGAAAAGTCAAGAAAATCCTCTTAAGAAAGCCTCTATATAGAAGAGATGCAATCCATACAGTCTTATGAGTTAGGATATACTCCATCTGACCAAATATACGTCTCTGTTTTAAGATGAGAGAAATTGTGCCTCAGGCTGTAATGATGAGATCATCACTGATTACAAAATGAGAATAAAAGTAAATGAGTTCAGATATGGGCACCAAAAACATAAACATTTCTGCCTGGAGCATCTTAGGAAAAAATGTGTGGTTTTGTTTTTCCTTCCTCTTTTCAAAATAAAATCATAGTAGGAATTTACTGCTGTAGCCAGCTATAATACTCCTTCCCTCACCAAGCCTACTCCTTCCCTAGTTATGTTCACAAATGTGTTAGGTAAAAAGCATGGCCAATGTCTAAACTAACTCTGTGTTCCTCATACAGCAGCTCTGGGACGTGCATGTAGATCAGCAGTGCCTGGCACTAATCATAAAAAGAAAGGGACAGTAACATCCTTGAGAGTCACAAACATTTGGATGCATAAAAAGGCATTCCCCTTATCAAGGAAACATAATGTGAAACTCACTGCTAAAAGAAAATTACAGACTGCTGGAAAAGAAAAAAACTGTGAGAAATCATTCTGGGGTCTGCCTGTAGTTGCATCTTGATGCCTGGATCCAGTGGACGCTTACCTATTTATTTCAAGGGTATTCCTCATGTGTAGACTGTGGTCTGTGAGAGTTTCCCAGAACAAGCTCTGGCTCTGCACGTCACCAGGGAAAGCAATGAAATTACATAAATGTCAAGCTCTGTTCAGGGAGGACATCCAAGTGAGAGAGGATCTGTGCAAAAGCCCCTATTTTTAGACACCAGCTTACCATTGTCTTTCCCTTTTTCTTGCCTTTCCCTTTTATTTTTGCTTCATCAGTGTAAGCATTTTGCTATTGGCATGTGCTGGGGGCAAAGGGAGAGAGAGAGGCAACTCCATTTAGAAGCAGAAGTGGAAACACTGCACTTGGAGACATTCGGTATTGTCCTGGAGCGCTGGGAGGATGCACCCTGCAGCAGGCAGCCAGCCCACAAAGGCTGACGGATCTCAGCGGCTGCTCTCCTGGAAACCACCCCCCCGCTTCTCCCTTCGGTGACATTTCTCTTGTCTACAAATGGGATTTGCTGACATTCTGTGATTTCCCAGGACTTTCCTTTGCCCAGCCTGCCTTGCAGAGTGGGTTTGCTTGGCTTCCTGCTCACACACACACACACACACACACGTCCATGCGCACACACGCATCGTTACTTGTCTCCTTCCAAATGGCCTTATCTGCCAGTCACAATTTCTGCAGCCTGCAATTTCGATCACTTTTAAATGAAACCCATGCTGGCCTTAGTAATCATAATGTCATTTACAATTTACCACAAAACACGTTTATTCAGTTAGTAGCACATTGGAGAAAGAGAACTCCATATGAACTCATCGCTGAAGCCCTAATCTGATTATTTCCTCATGAAAATCCAAGCAGGGGTGCTTGTAAGAGGGGTCTGAGAGGAGAAGGAAAAAGTGAGTCCTGGCCACAGCTGACTCTCATAATCAATGCGAATAGATAAGTGACGCGGCGTGTCAGGGCCAGCAGCAAATCTGCCCCGGGGCTTTCCTCTAAAAAAAGGCCAGAGTGGACAGGACTTAATAAATACTGAGTGACCACCGAATATTGAGCTGACATGTGCTATTTATGTTGGAGATGAACAATAACAGTGATAAATTCCAGAAGCATCCCCCCTCAATGGGTGAAATCAGATTAAACAGGTTCTATTTGTATGTCCGTGTATCTTTGCACACGCACTTGTGTGAGAGGGAGGAAAAAACCACGGGGGAAAAAAGAAAGAGAAACCTGGCATGTGTGAGTCAGCTGGAAACCTTACAGATGGGTGGGAAAGATGGAGAAGACACTCATATCCGTAGCAAAGTATGCATGAATGCCACTGAACATCACACCAGAACACGCACCTGAGCAGAGGAAGAGTGTTGGGTGCATGCACAGGGACAGGGGTCATGTGTGTCTTGCTCAGTGCAAGAAAGACAGCAGTAATACATGGAGGGTGTGTGTTTACCCTGGGCTGATGTTTCCTCAGCCTCGGAGAGTATACTTTGCTTTCTGCAGGTTCCCCTAGCATCAAGTCAAGTTTATTATTTAATTATATACATGCACGCCCACACATGGACGCACAAACATATATATCTATATGAGATTTTAGCACTCAGGTTGCTTCTAGGGCTCCTGACAAATATTAACTTTGTGTCAATATTTGTCCTTCCTGTCGTGAAATGAGGATTTTCCACCTCATTTCACATTTGAAAAGAAAAATGCGCCGAGGGGGTCCTTTTTGCTTAGGAAAAAAACCCACCACCACCAGCAACATCTCATATCCTTTATTTAGAAAAATGGAGCAGGAGGCAAGGAGAGAAGAGTATTTTTAAAATAGATGTTTTGACTTAAAGGCACACAGAGGCCTTTGCAAGTCTCCTGCCTTTTCCCTAGTTCCTAATGCCAAATAAAATAAAATAAAATAAATTCTACATTTAAAATTGAATGAAATACATCAGCATTAATGATTTTCCCCTTCAGGTTAACAACTTCATTTCCTTCAATAATTTTTACCCATTTCATGATAGATTTCACAATTCATGGTACAAGGAAATGTTTGGGGTTTTTTGTTTCTTTTTTGACAAAAAAAAAAGCAACGCCAGTTTTTTATCAAAATAAAATAAATCTCCTGCAATTTTCTTTCCATCTGACTGGATTTGACACTCAGTTATTTCTAATTTAACTACAATTATAGTTACAAAAATATGAAAGCACGTAGGGGAGGAATGGGGAGGGGAAGAGATAAATGGGGCACTGTTTAGAAATTGCAATTCATTGGCCTTGGGCTGGCCAGCACATATCTTTGCTGAGGGGGAAATATTCATCAGCATTAACTGTTCCTTTTGACCTGCTGACATTCAAATGTGAAATAAAAAAAAAAAAAAGGGCCCAGCAGTAGGAATTTAGAATTCTAGAGAAGGTAAAATATTTTGAGGTCAGGTTTTTTTTTTCTATAGAAAATGTTATTTTTTTTTTCATTTCTTGAGTTCAGATGTTCCTTGTGAATAATTTCTACCCTGATTCTCCTGTCTAATCCCTGTCACAGGGTCCTCATGCCTACGCCCATTGAAAGCAATGGCTCTGGTGACACTGATGTTGTAAATCTTTATGTAGGTAAGTGAAAACAAGCCAAATAACTTCAGCATATGCTGAAACAAGACATCCCCCATCCTTTTTAGAAATCCCACTGACTATAAATGAGGGCTACCACTCAGTTGAGTTTAGTAATGCTCCCATGAGGAATAAACATACAGATATGTATTGTCGAGCAACTTACTTGTGGTGGGTTTCTTGTAAGGTGTGTGTTGGGCACACACCCATAGGAAGGCATGGTGGCATGCTTGCTTGCTTGTGTATTTGTGTACATATTTGTGTGATGCACGCACATAAGTATATACTCATAGCAGGGACTGTGTAAATAAAAATGGAGTGATTGCTTTAGGCTCTTAATTCTTTCTTTTAAAGAAAATTATTTTAGAGGGAAATGCATCTCATAAGATCACACTGTGTGAGTTTTTATGCTCTCTTGTTTATCATTCCTCAATAAAAAATTTGAAGCCCCTGGCCAATTTCAGTCACATTTATGGACTCAAAGATACTATGTTCCTACAAGTTTTGTAAAAGTAGGTGCCCAGGTAGAGAAAAGACAGTTATTAGTGTTTCCAGTGAAGAAAAGTCTGTAGTATAACCTCACTCTTATTATGTAGCATAGGATATGCATTGACCCTTCCCTTTCACATATAAATCCATAGAAAAACAGGTGTAGGATGTGAAATAACTGTCCTTGCATTCATTGTTTGCATATATTAATGCAGCCACACAGTGCTAGTATTTATTCATCATGAAATGAGACACTATTTGGATCTTTCACGTGGTTATATATTTTTATGCTAGCACCAACTCTTCAGAGCTCCCCCACACCTAAGAGGCAAGATATGTCACAGATGATAGTATATATTTCCACATTATAAACAAAATATTACAGTTTTCCAGTTCCCAGAGACTATAATAATAATTCATTCTTGGCCTTAAACGCACAAGTCTTAACAAGAGAGACCAGAAGTCCACTGAAGCCCAGATGCTCACCAACAGTGGTCAAAAAAATACGTCTCGAAAGAGCATCCATATAGCAATGTTCACCCAAAATGGTCCTCAAGCTTTCAGTGATGTACAGGTCAGGTACCTCTTGAGCCAGAGACATCATCTTTGGTCTTTGTTTTAGAGAGAACATATCAAACCTGTCTCATAACCTGCAAGAAGCTGGGGAGGAGAATAACCTAACAACAAGAATATATCCTGAGCCCTCTCAAAGGAGGTGGGTCAGTAAATCTGAAGTGTCTTTTAGTGAGGTGGTTGCCCAGTCCAGGCATTGTGTCATGGTTGAATTAAGGAATATTACTTATAGTGACACAGATCTTCTCAAATGTCTTGCTGCCACTGCAAGATGACCACACCTGGGAACCTCTTGATTGTCTGTGCCCAGGAGACGAGGCTAGAACTGAGCTGCTATGACATTGCATGCATCAAAAATAATGAAATAACCAATGCCAAGGCCAGTTCCTTGTCCCTGAGGCCAACTGACATGGTACTTCCATAGTGTTAAAGTCACTAACTCTCCAAAAGACAGTGGCCACCTCCAAACTGCCCTTTTGGACTGCTGTCTGACCTGTGCTATTTCTGGCAAGTGTCTAGGAATTGTCTTAGACAATGCTGGGTATCCTGAGACCAAACTGGGTTTGTACCTGTTCTTTTGATGCAGCAGGAGTGACCAGGAAGCTCCAATACCCATACCCTAGAGCTGCTTGACTCAGTAGAGGTAGACAACTAGCCCGTTCCTGTGATTGTCATCACTGGCCCAGAGCAGCTTGTTCATCCTTTTATTAAACTTAATCAGAATTACATGTTTAGGGAGGATTTTTGACTGAATTATCATTAATGATTAGGGAACTTCAGTCATCTTAACCATCCTGACAACACAAAGTTCCCTATAATGCGTACTTAGAGAATAAATCCAGTATGGTAATGAAAGAAGCATTAGCTGACATTATATTGTGCATGGAGAGAATAAGGATTAAACAGCATCACTGGTTTATATACTACATGATTCTGTGTGTGTTCAGAGACTCTCCCAAAGTGTGGTAAATTAAGCATCTTTAAATTGTAACCCTGAATAAAAGAGAATGCAGGAGTCATTACATTCAACCCTACTGTAATGCAGTCAAGAGTGTGACACAGGTCTGGGGTGAACAGGACAGAGTGAACCCTCACAGAACAGCATGAGAGAGAGAATTTGGGTCTCCATAGCCTTCTTGAGGGCTATCAATACACAGCTGTGGGTGGAAATAATGGCTTTGTGTACAGCGGCTAGCAAAATAGGACCCAGCGCCCTGCCTGGAGCTTTTAGATGCTCTCATGAAGCAGATAATAGAAACTATTCCCACAGACCTCTTGAAGTCATTAACCACCATTCAAAGTGCCAGTAGCTGGGTGTGACAGGGATCCTGTCTCCCAAGATGATTAAAAATGATTAAAAGAGAAAAGATGCAAAGAGAAACATCTTGTGGTCCAAATTATTTCACCTTCAAAATAACTTGCTGTTCCGCAAGTATCAATTTGCTTTTCACGTCACTTCCAAACCTTTTCCCATTATGTTTCCCCCTAAGATAATCCTGATTTCCTCTAGGTGTATTTAAAGCCCAGAAGGATTTTTCTCTCCTCCTGACCAGCAACTCAGTTGATCGAAGCCCAGAGAGTAATCAGACTGAGTAATCAAACTGATACCTGGGGCTCAACATAAAGGCGAGGGGCAGTGAACGGCAGAGCCTTTGCCGACACGGTTCCAGTCACCGTCTCTCTGGTCAAGGAATGATAAAACTACCACCATCATCCGAAAGCAGAACAGCAATTTCATCGGATGCCAGACCTAAAAATGAATGTGGCCATGCCATGCACTGCTCTGAGCTGTGAATATAATGAGTTTTGAATGGGAAGTCCCGGACACAATAAATCTGTGCCATATGTGACCATTTCCTGTGTCAGTTCCTTTCTCATAACCAGTGGAGGCTTCACCCTCCCCCTCTCTTTCCCTTTCATGACCCCACACCAGGGCTCTGAAATCTTTCAGGGTTGCTTATGGGCCCCAGGCCTTTCCACAGCAGTTGCATAAATAAATGAGTTTGACAGCAAACATCATAACGGTTAGCGGTAATGTGTGCTCCACACAAGTGCTTGAGCTACTCACTAGAGAAATGGGGGAGGAAAGAGCTTGTTTTGTTACCACAAACAAAAGTATGTTCTCTGACAAGTGGTGAAAGAATTAGTCAAATAAACTTGAACTCTATTAAGACCATTGCTGCCAGGTTTTGTTATGGACAGGAAGGTTCTCAGCTTCTCTTTCCCTCCTTGGCCTGCAGTCGCTGCAAAGACAAATCATTCTTTTCTTCTGCAAAAATAAAGTTAGGGGATAAAATGAACTGCTGTGAAATAAAATTTGCAGGGAACTTCACTTTACTATTATTATTATAATTTCTTCCGAATGAGAACAGGTCTTTAGTCCTGGGAACAGACTCACAAAGAGACTGAGTGATTTTCCATTAGAACTGGGCCAGAAGGAAAACACCAATTACCTGCAGATTTTGGAATTATTCAGGTTAGGGTTAAGCTTAAAAATTACATTTTTATAAGACATAGGTGAAGCACAGAACAGCACTCACCATTTGCCCTAAAATTGGGTTCCCTTTTTTTTTTTTTTTTGTTCATTAACACAACAAACATTTGGACTAGATAGAGAAATAGAGAATAGAGAATAGAGAAATTTTACTAAGTTTCCAGATTTGCCTGAGAAATTATAATATTTTTGGACCATCTAAAATTTTTCTGTAAAACTATTTTATTGAAAATCTTCTTTATTCCCCCAGATATACCACTTAAACATATTTCAAATATCCCAATATTAGCACAGAAAGACTGCAGACACTTCAATTAGTATGTTAAAAGGGTATAATTTGTTTTTAGAAGTTTCATTAAAATTATTAGGAAGAAATGAAAATTGGTTTGCCATGTCAATGCAGAGAGAACAGAAAGAAAAAAAAAAAAAAGTATTAATATTTTAACCATAGAGATTCAGGACAGAAATTAGAAAAATATAGTTCTAGTAAAAAAAAATATATATATATATAGCATGGCCTTAAAATCTGCTGATTAGGAACTTGATGGAACTAACAGAACTAACACTACACAAGAGCTGCTTTTACCTGGTTATATTAATTTCTTTTGGAAGCATTGTAATTATAGATATCGCTTTGGAGCAAATGGATGGGTGAGGTGACTTCTTGAGCTCTCTGCCCATCCTACCCAATGCCTCCGATATATTTTTATCAATAGCTTTGTCTTCACTTTCATTTTTTCTTTGCCCATATATGTTATAAAAAATAATCTTCTTTGTACCTGCCTTGGATTAAGCCACAGTCCTAGAGCCTGTCATCAGACAGAAACGTTCACAAGCACAAGAGTCCCTGTGACATTATTAGGGTGATTTTCAGCAATATTAGTCCTGTATGGTCTATGGAGTTGAATCTTAAAGCAGAAGGATTTCATTACAGGTACAGACAGCTATATTATGCAATGACATATTTATGACAATGAACAGTAATAGGAGGCAAGTATTTTAAGCCTTAGAAGTTGAAATTAATCTGAAAGCAGAGCGCAGAATCTGAACACCTATGAAAACATATTGAAGAGCTAAAATTTGAGATACAAAGGCTAGAGTCATTATCTGAGCACATAGAATTGGATTTATCACATTAAATTTAGCTGCCTAAATGTTAAGCATCTAGTCTAAGCTAATTGTCTAGTCTAAGCTGTTCATCTAGGCAATAATCATTAGAGAAAGAGAGGAAAGACTTTTAGAGGGTCTTTCATTCCTGCTTTTCCTTGTATGGATTATATCATTTTTTGGAGGCATCTGTGTCTATTGGCTATATGAGAAATCTAGACAGCCCATTTGGGCTGAAAGCCTGTATTTGGACACCTGAAGTTAGGTGAAATGAGCCCAAATCCTCATGATGAAATACTTGGGGAAATTATATCTCTGTACACAGCTCTAAACTAACCATCTTCTCCAGTTATGAAAAAGGGGAAAGACAGAAAGAAGGGAGATGAAGCCATTAGCATGTCAATCCAGAAAACAAGAAAGTTAGTTCCCCTATCCCTGACAGAAATCTAAACAGACTGCAAACAATTTTTTGAGAAAGACCCCAAAAATGCTCAAGCTCTGAATTTGGCTCTTGTAGCTATGATGGCTAAACCACTGGATCTAGATACTCCCACCCATGCTTGGTGTGGTCTCCCTGCAGACCATGGCGGTGTCTGCTCCCAAGCAGTACAGATTACATAGGAAACAGAGACACTGAGTAAAATCCTTGGGAAACACAGAACTAGAGAATTTATTGCAAAAGAGACATCTGAGCAAACACAATGAGAGACTAAAAAACTCATTCATAACCTCTGGAACAAAGAGGGGTGCAGGGATTGAAGGAGACTGGTTTCAACTACCACTTACAAGAAAAACAAATGTGTCTGCAGGCATAGTCCTAAAATATCATGCCTACATCAAATCTTAGAACAAAATAGATCAGAAGAGATTTCTGGATGTCATTTATTTCAATCTCTTGCTCAGAGCAAGGCTAACTACAAAGTTAGATCAGGCTTCTGAAGGCTTTATCACAAATCATAGTATATCTACATTTTAGGCTTTTATGTGTTTGCAAGGACAAAAATAACATTTTAGAGTATGTCCAGAGAAGCTGCCAGGGTTGAAGATGACTTGAAGAAGATCTGCGATTCTAATGACACTTTTTACTTAACTTCCCTCACTTGAATGGTATTTTGAAGAAGCTTTTAGTCTTACTATTGCATATAGTTGTTATACTCATGTGTGTTTGTTTTAGGTAGTCCAAGGCCTATACTTTGACTCATCAAAGTCTTCTGGACAGCTCCAAAAGGGAAAGGGTAGGTTTGGAACTGGAGCATCTCTTGTACTTTACCAGAGTGTGCTCTTCATCTTCATATAAACATAAATGAACTCAGAGTCACACTGATTCTGGTTGTGTGGTATGGTGCCCGTGGAGAAAAACAATAACTACACTGGTGGAGTTCTGCAAACTCCCACCAGTCCTGACTGTCCTGTTCTAACTAGTAGGCTTCATTCTCTTTGCATTTGACTCCAGACTTACTAGTGAGATGCTTGAAATTTCAGACAGCCCTTGGAGTTATTTTGGCCAGGGAGTATATTTAAAACTCATTGTGCCTAATGTTGTCTTTCTACAATTGAGAAGTAATCAGGAAAGACGTGAAAATAAATAGACAAGTGAGAGGTAAAATGAAATATGAAGTGGCTAGAAAGGAGTCTGCTCTCTAATGTATTTTTTCAGCTTATTATTGTAAAAGCCCAGAGCAAAATAATAGCTTTGAAGAGTCTTTTGTTAATAGTGGAAAGGTTGTCTTTTTATTTTCCTTAACTTTTTATTTATTAACAATGTTACATGGGGCACTTCCATAAATGATGGCCAGGTTTCAGGTCACAGTGACTTGTTTAGTCTGAAAACATCCCAGCCTGCAATGGAAAACAGATAAGAGAAGCAACAGCCCATCATATGGTGCTTAAAGGGACGAAAACTGAAGCTCATTTGTTCTCTGCTTTTCCCTGTAATTTCTAGTGGTTGAGCTCGCAAACGTTTGGATGTCTCTGGATAGTTAAAATGCATTCCCAGCAGGCCACTTCCTCAGGTGGTCTACTTGATGACAGCTTGATGCTCAGGCCAATATAAAACAGCTGATGGTTTGACCCTATCTGAGAATAAAATTATAAAGCTGCATTCCTATGTGGGGCAATGATTTCATCCTCTAGACTGTTGTGGAAAAAAGATAAATATATATTATTAAGGACGCTTAACTTATGCTCAAGCCCTAAACCATGACTGTCAATAACATTTTTGAGGCTTTCATGTTGGGGTACCTTACACTTATTTATCATTGCTCTGAATATATGGCTAAGCATACAAATATTCAATTGCTACAAATCTTCATTCAAAGCTCTAATGTGGGAATACAGTAGCTGTGCACAGGAAACCAGACAGGTGCATTAAGAAAATTTGTTTGTTTGAGACTATTTGGTGCTTTAACATTGGGGTAAAAAAAACCAACCACAACAACAAAAAAAAAACCCAACCAACACTGAAACACAGTTAAGATAGGCAGAGCAATATAGGATTCCCAAAGGCATCTTAGCTCGGGGATCCTGCTGGTACTTAAATGGATAATCTTCACACATAATAGACTATATGATTTAACTTTTATGAAGAGAATTACCAGTATGGACAACTGGTATAACTCCAGCATGGCCAGACAGGTGCATAAAATCGCAAAATAATTATTTCCAGTTATTTATTCCTTGGCATAAACAATATCAGAATATATTTAATTTTCTGTGTATATCAACTGAAAAGCTAAATTGGCAGACTCTCAGCAGGAACCTGCATGAGACTTTCTGCTGGTTTGGGTCATCAGAGGGCATCTCTTAGTTCCCAGAGTGCCATGAAGAGCCAAGCTGATTTGAAGAGCCTACAAAGAGGCCATCTGGCAGGGTTTCCTCAGTCACATCCTCCCCTGGCAATCATAGGGGACACCAGGATGAAGCCTTGTAGGTCGCATTTGTATTCCCCTAACATAGACAGGCTCATCCCAGAGTCAGAGTACACTAAGGACTGAGTACTAAGGACTAAGTACTAAGACTAATTCATGAGGTAGAAAATTGATCCAACCCAGTTCTAAATTTGTGTTGCCTAATCAAGACAACTGGGCTATAACTACTCTCCATGAAAGCCACAGGAATTCTGTGTATGTATAATTTCCCTGGGGAAGAGCTTTCAGCAGAGATCTCGCTTTCCAACCCAAATCCTGCCCAAAATTATGGTACTTTACGTCAAGCACACATTGTCTGTTAACAAAAACAAATTCACATTTTCTTGCACACTCTGTTTCCCTGAGGTCCAAAAAGGGTTAACAATTCCAGCAGCACTGCCACCTGTAACCTGAATACCCAACAAAAAGGATGTGCCATGGAAAAAATCCCTGTTCTGCCAAGGACATTGAAGGGAAGAGGAACATAAGGGAATCTTGACTTTTTTTTTTTCCATTTGCTGTCAGTGTCTCACATGGAACAGCAGCTCAGACACAGAGACCTCAGAAGTAGAGATCTGAATTTAATAAAACTGTCTGGAGGGGAAAGGAGGCAGTGAAAAGAAGATCATGGAGATAAGAGCACCAGAGATAGGAAGAGAGGAAAAGAAAGAGCATTACAGCTGACTGGTGATGGCCATGCTCTTTCAGACCCAAATGGGCACAAGTGATGTATTTCTTTAAGAGGTGGGACAACAGTTCATTGTGAAAAGAATATGAGACAAAAATGAGTATTTTTTGGTTAGAACATACACTTCCATGCCACTGTAATGAGGATAGGCAAAAGGCAAGGAAAGGCAATTATGATGGCAAGGTGCTGCAAGGCAATTAATATATAAGAGAAGGCAATTCATAAAATATAGCTGTTTGAATTCACTGCAGTTTTGGAGGCTGTTGGAGTGACCCTCTAAATTCAGTACAGTATGCAAGCAGAATTAGATCCCTGCTTAGGAAAACAACCTTTTTCAAGGTAACAATAAATGCCACAGATTAGCAAAATAAGAGTGTCTGCTTCCCCACCTCTGCAACCTTCTTCCCATTTCTGCTTGGAGAATAAAAGGTAATTGAGGTTCTGGAGGGAGCAGGAGGCTCATCTGATCCCCACTCACATCGACAGCCCTCTCCACCAAGGTACCAAACTGACTTCTTTATAAGAGAGCAAATGCACTGCCAAACCTCACATCTAGGAATGTTTTTTCTTTTCCATAAGATTCTGTTTGCTATAAAACCTAAAAAGACACCAGAGGGAAAATAAATGCATATACATTTTTAATGTGTACATTTCATTTTCAGAACATGGTGGGCACTTCAGTGCCGGGTGCTGGAACTGCAAGGGGGAATTTATCTAATCAGTCCTTTCGTGTCCCCACTTCATTGACATGATGTAGTCCTGACGATTAAAGCTCTGGAATCATAGTTCTGCTTTTTTCCTTCTCTTTCATACTAAAATTATTGATGTGCTTTGTACAATGTGTAATGGGCATTATTGTATATGTGCCTAGAGCATGTGCAGAGCTGAAATTGAAATAAATAAGCAAACAAAAATCATACGATAGGAAGTCTCTGATGGTATGGTGGGGGTTGGTGCCATGGCATCGTGAGCTGAAAACAGGATTTGATACTGCTGTGACTGGTTTAGGTGGAGTGAGATTTGGTAACATTAGAAGAAAGGCTGCTGTGATCCTCTAGTCTGACCTCTTCTTTTTATGTAGCACAGACCTTCAGTAAACACTCAGATCAAAGTGTCTATTAGCATCCTGGGCCTGAGCCTCACCATCCAGGGACTTCACCTGAGCAGTCCTGATTTACATCACCTGAGGATCTTGCCCAGTATCATACATTTGCTTTTGCTCACTCTCTCTCATACAAATGCAGCAGATTTGTTCTTTACATTTAATTTATGCATGTGTAGCACAGAATACATTTCAGTAACGTCAATTAGATACGCACTAATTTCTTCTCTGTGAAATAGCAGTAAGTAATTAATCAGAATTTTGATCACAACTCAGTTGGCAATTCTAATTGCACTTGCCATTTCCACAGCAAATACAGAATCATTATCTTTTTCGCCTAGTCCTCTCTTCCTAATCATCCAGGGTGCTAGAAGCAAAACATTTCCAAGAACTAGATATTGTCTCTATCAACCAGCAGCCTTAATACCTTTGGACTGAGGGTTAGTGGGTTCAGTCCATGGCTGTGTTTTATTTCAAGCTTCATCATAATTTTAAAGTGAATAGCTAGTGGCAGGCTGGCTGCTTGCCTGGGGGAGGGGGAATTCTGCCTCATAAAATTATGAGAAAGGATAAAAGCTAGCAGCTCACTCCATTAAAAACCTTCTGGGAGAGCACTAAAGACGCCTGACCTTTGCACAAGCATCCAGCAGGCATCTAAGGGGCATATGGACGTTGATCAGATCTGTATCATCAAAGCCTGCACCACATCTCTGAGGCACCATAACTACATTTTAACTCCAGGCATTACCAGCCATCTTGGTACCAGATAGGATGATCAGGGGAGATCGGTACCCCGTGTTTAACAGAAACGTGTTTGCATGATCATTTAGTGGTCATTCTACTGATCTGTGCAAACTGACAGCGCTGGTCTGGAGCAAGAATAGTTTTAGATTATCTGCCTGGAAAGTGTTATGGCCAGAGGTCTATGGAGATAGGACTCCCCTTTGCTATGCTCTGAAAAAGCTGACAGTGAGCTACTCCTCAGATGGCTTGCAGTTGAAAGAGAGCAGGAAGAGAAAGGGAAATATACCATTTAAGTGCCAGGCCCTACAGGGAGCTGAAGGTGTACCTACACCAGATCCAGCCTTCAAATCCAGCATGGCACTTTACATTCTCCTGACAGCTACAGGTTTAATAATCAGATTTTTCATATAATTCAAACCCATATGGTTAATATTAAGTCCAGGTAATCCCAAACTATACATAGTAAATTTGGAAATAAACACCAAAACAAGGTTATCAATTTTGTCCACTTCATAATCAACAAAAATTGGTTTATGAGAAGTGTAAAGACACTCCACTTTATGCAAGAAGTCTCTGCATAGTACGTTGTGAACCAAAATAACTCTGTTTTTACCCTTACATACAACTTGGGCAAGTAACATTAATGAAATCTAACATTTTGAAGACTGCACAAGCATCTCCTGTACTCCCCAAATCTGTCTTCTCCCTGCCCTAGCCGACAGAAATCACTGTAAGAACAAGAGGCATCACTCAGCTCCTTACTTTACTTCCTTGGTTTTGTTTTGTGGTGGATTTTTTTTTTTTCTTGCTGTTAATGGTCTTGCTCTTATTCCATATCTGGGAGATCAATAGGAAGGATTTGAGTAGATCTGTAACTTTCCAGACTTCTACTCCCAGACATCAAACCTCTCCCATAAGAATGGGAAATGAGTCTCAACACTAGTGATGCCAATGGGGACTCGAAAGGGACCTCAGAACCTAGCTATGAACATTGCAGCCAGGAACAACAACGTCTGGGATTTTGGTGCGTTAAATTTCTCCTTTTCACAGAGGACAGGAAAATAGAAACAGAATAAATGTCTGTACTGCCACGGAGACATTTCTTCATCTGGGGTTGGCGTAGGGATGGCATGTTAATCATGCTGCCCATGCTGGAAACTCTCAAAAGCTTTAACCATACATTTTCCAGGCTCAACTCTATCTTCTGGGACACAGTGGGACACAGACATTTTCCATCAGCCTTAAAAAGAGGTACACTGATGCTATGTCTACACTTGCAAAGGCTTATGCCTTAGCCCTGGTACTCAGTCACACATATTTTACATTCCTAGAACAATGCTTGGCATGTTTCTATGTCTAGAGCAACTAAGACTGACCAAAACAGTGTCTAGGAGCTGTCAGAGGGTTAGCATGATTTGTGACCATCCCAGTTTGGATACAACCAATCTGGTCTGGAGGATAAGGGATTTTATTAATTATGCAATGGCCACACTAAGAGTTGGCCCCAAGGCCATAAAGCTGGGTCTGGTGTGTCGTAGCTTCCCAGCACAAAGGTAGTCATCAGATTTGAGATCTTTGCAACCACGCTGTGCAGAGCAGTACCACCATGCTCCCCACTGTTCTTATGACACATATCCCAGCTCAAGCAGCTCAGGAGCATGGGAACAGAGTTAAAAATGAGGTAGCTCCTAGAAGGTTTTTCCTAACCAACTATCCATATTCCTATGGAGTCAGAAATTACTCTGCTGACTATGTAAGCATATAAAGAAGAACCTAAAAAGGCAGAAAAGAACAAAAATCTGTTCAAAGTAAATAACACATAGGCTGTGAAAGAGAAAGGATGACTTTCAATTGACTTGGGCTGCTTAATCACCTCAGAGTGGAAAAAAAAACCAAAAAAAAACCCCAAAAACCAACCACCAGCAGCTCTTGGAATCTAAGCATCTTTGAATACCATGTAAACCAACACAGCACAGATTTATGAAGACAGTAGATCACATCCCAGATTAGCTACAGCAGCCAAAAGAGAAAATAAATGCTTTAAAACCAGAAGCAGTGGGATACAATCAGAGTAGTGTAAAATCCATCGACTTTGACACAGATATATAAGTAATGGATGGTCCTGAAGAGACATTCTGGCTACATCTTCACTAGTAAATTAAATGTGCCCAGGAATACTCCCAGACACTGAAGCCAACTAACATGGTCTGGCTGCATTCATCTATTAAACTATCTCAGCTTTCAAAACAGAATGGATTCATCCAACAGACTGATTGGGAATGTTCCTTGGCACTTGTTAACTCCCAGACTGCACCCAGGAATTGTTTGGGAGGGTGTTAATTGGCCCATGACAAAAGCATGCCAGGGGCTGTTGTAACTCTTTTAGAAGAGCACAGGATTGTGTTTCCATATCTGTGGCCTGGCACTGCTTTATTTATTTTAACATGGGCATAGCCTCGATCCACTTTAGCATCTACCCCTGGAGAGTGCTGCTGCGACCACAAATCTACCTGCAAAATTTAAAAGAGGACACAGGCCACATCAGTTAGAGAAGTATCTCGAGCCTAAGGAAATGAAGAGGGAAACCTGTGGCCAGGATTAATGCTGGGTCCCTTTGAGAGAAGAGTTCACACACAGAGGGAAAGATCAAGCAGATATTTGAAATATTTGTCCTCCCAGCATTGTTGGAAGTTGCTGAATTTTTTCACACTTAGATGTTTTAATTTGTGTACTTGTTCCAAACAAACTATTATTGTACACTTTGCAGGTTACAAGGCTGGTGCTGATGTTTTCTTGCACTAGAAAAATATTTTAAATGGAGAAAAACAATTTGAGGTCATTATTAAAACCATTATTAGTGAGGCAGGAATCAAAGTTGTTGCTGTGTGCCTTCAGTTTAGTGCAATAGCAGGCTTCAAATTTGAGTAGGAGAGAAGGAAGGGACAATCTAGTCACCTCCCAGCTTTTATCTGCCTGCTGGAAGTGAGCAATAGATTGACAGGAGCTGAAGAGACACATTCCTAAACACTGCACCTTTATTAATGCAGGGACGATGGGTTTGGGAGGATTGGAGTCACCACAGGAACAAACCTGGGAATAATTTCCTGTCTCTGCTCAGCTGGTGTCTCTCTGGGTTGATGCAGCTGGACCCAACTATGTTCTTCAATATTTAGTCATAACCTTTGAGTTCAGTGAGGTTATGGCCTCATGTAACTGTGGGAAATAGTCTGACACATCAAGTAAGCTCCCTCTTCAACTCATCATACATGGACATACCTCTAATCAAGATGCTGTGAGAAACAGCAGGCTAAATGTGTGTGCATAAAGCCTCACGAAAACAAACTAGATGTGGAAATCTTTCTTACAGCCATGCTGAGCAAATACAGGAGCAAGAGTGGGATGATATGAGGAGTGGCCACAGCACCAGGACACTGTCCCCAGTGGTTTTTGAAGAGAACAATCTGTTGTCTGCCCTTGCCTTGTATGAGACCTGTGAACCTCAGAAAAAACCCTTGTTGTTTCTTTTAACTGTACTGCATGATGTGCAGAGAAACATTTGCTCACAAAGACAGATAGGGCTGATCCACAGCAGACATCAATGCACAGGCTGGGGCTGTGTGTAAATGCACCCACAGAATGCAAGAACAAGAGAAGCATGAGGCCAGCCCTCTTTGGTAGGATCCCAAGCAGGTCCAGTGTCATGAACACCACCTCAGCCAACATACATCTATGCACAAGCACACGAGGGACAGGGCAAAGACACATCTCCCTGACAAGGTAGAAGTAAAGCTGATGAAAGCAGCAGACTCTGCTGCACAGCTTGAGAGCTGCCCTCACAAGGACCAGAGACACATCATGGTCTTGTGTTTCAATCTCTCTCCCTCTTTAGATGCTCCACCAGTGGCTTTTTTGCTGCTGTGGACAGGAGTCCATTGCACACCCACAACACAAAAAGCTGAAATTATTTTGGCCTCTCGTTTGAGTCTTTCTTTGCATCTCCTGTCTGCTCCATGGTGCTCATGTTAACAATTGAATTTTTGATGGAAAGTCACCTAGATCAGGCTCATTATCACCCATTGCCAAGTGACTTGGGAGCAATACACACACCTGAAAAGTGAGTAGAGGGCTGAGCTGATGCCTCCTGGTCTGAAGACATGGGGATATGCAGGGGCATAGCCAGCATCTGGCTGGGTGACTCCAGAATGCGGTGCCATTACAAATAGCACTCTGCCTGGAGGCCCATCCAGTTGAATTAGAAAAACATAGAACCATTAATTAACTTGACTTAAGAGAGGGCTGATGCAGGGCAATGTGACCTTTTCTCTATGTCACATGCCACACAGATTTTAGCCTCCTTCTGATGCTTTGTCACCGGCAGTCCTGGTTTTTAGATCACTGGATTGCAGGGGAGTGATGGTGACCAAAGAGACTGGGGTAGCAGGAGAAAAGAGAGACATGGCTTCACTATTTCATTGGTCTGTACACCAAAGACAGCAGAATCCCATTATGCATTTACCACCTATTACCTTGCAATGTAAATATGTATATATGAATACTTTTTTGTGTAGATTCAGTCAGTATATGCACTTTTGGGCAATATTTTACAGAAAAACTAAGAATGGTATCAGTTTATAAGATGGAGAACAGAATGATTTAAGGCTGTTTGGCTTTTGCATAAATGTGATGGTAACAGAAGGAGTTTTCTGTCTTTTCCACCAATCAACTCATTGCATTGCTGCAATAGATCAATCTATTTGAACTAACCTACCTCAGTGATGGGAGGGAAATTATAGTTTTACAATTTCAGTGCAGGCTGATAAGACAAAAGAGATATTGAGTGAATAAAATAAAGGCTTGCATCAAAGAACCTCCATTCTCTTCAGCTGCAGTACTTATACACACTCCCTGATACAGATGATTTGCGTTTAAGAGTCCTGCAGGTGCAGGAAGATGTAAGTGAACCTGCATGTCTCTAACCCACCAGGAGTTTTACTTCTGATATCCCTGGGATCAAGACAGGCATACGGGTAGGGTTGCTAGTCTCTCTGTGGCTGGGAACAGGCTGAAAAACAGGTCTTCTGAGGCTTCTTAGAAAAAAGTCACCTTATTTTGGAGTATAGTCATGCCTTGGTTCTAATGCAACACATAATTTCAGCCTTGTAAAACAGGAAGGACTTGCTGAGGTCAGGAGCGTGTGCTGGTCAGTGATGGCATGTCACAGAACCATAGAATTATAGAACCATTTTGGTTGATAAAGACCCTTAAGATCATTGAGTCCAACTATAAAACCAGCACTGCCAAGCCCACCACTAAATTGTGCCACTAAGCACAACATCTACATGTCTTTAAATCCCTCCATGGATAGGGAGTACATCACTTCCCTGGGCAGCCTGGGCAACCCTTTCAGGGAAGAAATTTTTCCTCATGTCCAACCTAAACTTCCCCTGATGCATCTCGAGGCCATTTCTTCAAGGGGTTAGAGGAGATGTCTTTGAAACATCTTTCAATAGCAAACACCCATCCATCTTCAAGTCAGTAAGCTGAAGGAAAAGCCCCTTTCAGAGCTTTCTACTTCTTCAACATCAATCAATCAAAAAACTAAAGCCATAGGAAATTACTAAAGTTCCCAATTATTCATTCTTCTAGGACCATCTCCTAGTTGGGAAAACAGAAAAATTTCACAACAATTTTTTTTTTATTATTATTTTAAGCATTTATAAATCATCAGTTTTCTCTAAATCCAATTAATATTTGTGGGACTGCTATCTTTGTATTCAGTTTGCTATAATGTTTATTGTAAAAAAGAATGACAAAGAAAACTAAGAAATGTGAAAATGTTCCTTTAAACAGGAAAATGAAAACTTAAGTTTGCATGTGGCATCAAAATAGATGGGGTTTTTTCTGGATAAATGGGACAAATTTAAATTTTATCTTAGAGACTTAAGATTTTTTTTTAAACCCACAAAACTAAGATTAAACAACTCTAGGTATTGACATACTACACAAAACTTAGAAGCCACATAATGATTGAGGCAAACAATCAGACCCAGCTGCTTTGTTGTCCATACACAGTTTCTTTTATGTCATCTGCTAGGTCAAAGATCTAACAGTCTGGGAAGGTTTCAGTGATGTCTACCTGCTGTCAGGAAATTTCAGTCAGAAAGGGGTGAATGGCCCTTCTGGATTTCACTGAAGACCCAGCCTTGATGCTTAGTGTCCTCCTCAGAAGGACATAGTTTTGCATTACTATGTTTTCATCAACCAAATTACAATGGAGTCTTAAAAAAACAGCTCAGAGAACATCTCCATTGACCAGATGGGAAACAGTCTCCATGCAGATCTTTCTTTCTGCAAGTTCCCTATGTTTGACTTCTTATCTAGCTTACATGTTTTTATGTTTAGACATGAACATCTAAGTCTGAGTAGGCTCCTTCGGCTGAGAGAAATCATGGAATCATAGAAAGAATCATTAAAGTTGGAAACAACCTTAAAGATCATCAAGTCCAATTGTCTACTAAATATTTATCAGGACCACTAAACCATGTCCTGAAGTGCTACATCTACACATTTTTTTAAGACCTCCAGGGATGGTGATTCCAAGGCCTCACCACTTTCTCAGTAAATAAATGTTTCCTAATATCCAACTTAAATCTCCCTGGTGCATCTTCAGCCTATTTCCTCTCATCCTATCACTTGTTACTTGGGAAAAGAGACCAACACCCACCTCACTACAACCTCCCTTCAGGTCATTGTAAAGAGTAATAAGGTCTCCCCTCAGCCTTCTCTTCTCCAGACTAAACAACCCCAGGTCCCTCAACCTCTCCTCATAAGACATTTTTCCAGACCCTTCATCAGCTTTGTTGCGCTTCTTTGAACTTGCTCCATCATCTCAACGTCTTTTTTATCCTGTGGCACTTGAGCACCCAGTGCTCAAGCTGTGGCCTCACCAGTGCCCAGTCCAGGGGAAATATCTTTCAAGGGAAAGTTAGACACCAGTTTTAGGGTGAGATAAATTATTTCGATTAGACAAGATGAATCTCTCAAGTGTAACTTACACAGAATCCCAGAATGAATATCTCTTAGCAAAATCAATCTGATCTAACCCTACCCGTGATACTCAGGATACATCTACACCTTCTCCTTAATGCAGCACAACATCTCCATCAAGACTTGACCCACAGCACACAGCAAAAATAAACTGGCAATTACAGGCCCCAGGAACAAGGGAAAAACAATTTTCAGAGTACATGTGATGCCTGAAGTCTTCCCAGATGGTGAGGTGCACCTGGACTCAGTATCCATGGGTGGCTGCAGGTATTTCTACACTGCCATCATCCACACATGTGGTCTTTGTGGGGCTGAAGATGGACAGATCTGGGAGCTCACCAAACCCTGAGTTTCTCCACAGATCCTTCTTTGAGAGTTGTGTCAACACAGACACTGAGTTCAGAGCTGCAGGATTTCATCCTCTGAATTAGAGATTTTTTTTGACCGCAATGTTGAAAAAGAAAATAACAAGGAAAAACCACTTCTCAAATTCCATTGGATAACATTGGCAAGGAAAGACTTGTCGATGTTTTACCCACATATAGCTTAGGTAGAGCACAAAACCTCAGAATGGCTTAAAAAATGCTTGTCTGTGTCCCATGAAATCACTGTAGCTTAAAGTACTGAGGGTCATTTTTGATACTTCTCTCAATGAAATCTATGTTTTTATCTTAGTGAAAACATTCCCATCTTACTAAACAAATATGATGTGAACAGCAGTGGACCTCAGAAAATCCTCTCACATCTCATTATCCCACAGTTTATATTAGGGCTTATATAACTCCACTTCATAATGTAACCACAGCATCAGTTCTGTTCCCCTCTGCCTGAGCCTTTGCAGTGTTAATATATTATTTCTGTAACATGAGGAGCAAAGAAAAGGAATATAACATGTTCTTGCAGCAACAAGTTAATTTTGATTTAACCTTCCAGTGCTTGACATCGCAGGCACTAAAACTTTTGGCTGTTTAAAAAGAAACACCAAGTAAGCAAGCAATAATCCCTTACTCAAGCAAAAAGCCTCCTGAAGATGCTGAATGCATCACTTCCTCCAGCGCAAACCATTTCCTTCTCAGTCCTGTTGGCAAGATAGGATTATGCCATTTCTATGCCAAGATGAACCCTATTGGACCTGTTAATCATGAAACAGATAACCTGTGAAAAGGTGTCAGAAGCTGAAGGACTTTCACCCTGAGAGTAGTGGAAGTTGGAGAGGAAAGCCCTGTGTCCAAGACTGTATCAGCCACAGTAAGCCTTCTGGTTCTGCCATGGACTTGCTTAAAACTCATGGACCCTGCTGTGTCTCAGCTTCCCCTCCTGCACTTTGTTTTACCCGGTTAGGGATGTTAATTTCTCACAACAGGATAATCTCTAGCTGTGTAATGGTGGCCAGGTTCTTCAGCCCCATTTGCTATAGTATAGTATAGTATAGTATAGTATAGTATAGTATAGTATAGTATAGTATAGTATAGTATAGTATAGTATAGTATAGTTCTTAAACAACTGCAAAAACACAGAGACTGAGGCACTGCCGGGGTTAGTAGGATAAGGAGTAGTTGCATGTGAGATTTTTCCTCTTGCATTTCAAGCAATCCAGCATTAAGATTGCTCAGCTGGTGGTACAATTCACTTTTATTTATCACTTCAAAAAGTTATTTTTCTCCTCAAGTCCCTCACACCTCCACTAATACATTCAAGCTCTTGGACACATCTGACTGGTGGGAGGAAGTTCTTTTACAGAGAAAGCACTCAGACACAACAGTGACTGCAGAAACCTCAAGGACTAAACCAGAAGTATTTATTTCCCTTTGATTTCATGCCTCATCTTTTTCCTTTGCAGATCCCAGACACTTTCTCCAGACACTCTAAGTCAGAGACTGAGATTTCCAGGGTGACACAAGGTGCCTGGTGTGTCCAGCTCCTAACAAAGTTATTTAAGATTTAGACATATCCTTTCCCATGGAACATTCATACAGTCTTTTGCCAACAGACACAAAGTCACCCTGACTTGACTTCTAGGTGATCACAACTGAAGAAGCTGATCTTAGCCTGGCACTGAGTCCTAGTGAATAGGTCACACTGAGTTAAAGACATGAAACAGCTGAGGAGACATGGGCTCGTGCTAACTGCACACTGGGAGCACAGTCAAAGCCACCCTGTGTTCTCTGCAAAGGGTCACACAGATAACTTTGGGGAAGGATCTGGGTTAGCTTTGGGTTAGATGTATTGGGTGGTTTGAGATGTATTTTTTCTTTTTTTTTTTTTTTTTTTCTCCTTCCTCTCCCAACTCCAGCCTAACTGTCAAAGAAAGCCATCTGAAAAAAAAGACACTTTGCTTTTTTGATAGACCTCCAGCCCATCTGCCTTGCACTGGAGCTAGGCAAAAGGCAGTATTATTTTCCTAAGCAGCCCCCAAACTGTGAATATAAAAGCATACAAATTACACACCCACAAAAAAAAAAAAAAAAGAAAAAAAAAAAAGAATAAGATAATAGCCCTGGACAATGAGAAAATTACGCAAGTTCACTTTCCATGTCAGTATGCATTTCCCTTTAAGAATTTCCATTTCCCTTTAAGCAATTCTATTATTCACACATAGCATTTCCAATCATTCTTTCAAGTGTTTCTATGTAACTTATCAGGGTTTAATGAATGCCAGAATAAGCACTAGAGGGAAAATCCACATAACTGGACACTAACCCAAAGGTTTTAACAAGACCTCTACATTTTTCTTTTTTAATATAATCTTTATTCAAGCATTTTCTGCTTTGATCAGAAAGATGGCTTTTTTATTGGTATTATTATTGACTTTTCCCACCCACCCTCTTCCATAATCCACCATCCATAACTTGTGAGCCCTCCAGGGTTGCAGTGAAGAGTTATTAGCTACAAAGGTCTTCTTTGGAAACACAATCTACAAGTAAAATTGGTCAATGTAAACAAGCTTGTTTCTATACTGTCTTCTACTAAATCAGGCCCCACACTCACATTGCAGAGGGAACAGTAAAAAAACCCTGAAAACAGCCAACATTGATACATGAAAATGTTAGAGAACAAGAGTGACTTGTCTATAGTCTGCCATACATGGAGGTGTTCTTTGCTATTAATAGTAAATCATAAGGATGACCTTGTGCCCAAAAGTTGTCAGTCACAGAAATCCTGGTGTTTAGAATTGGTAAAAGAGTGGGCAAAACAAGACATCAACAAATAGCATAGAAATTGGATCTACTTGCAGATCAAACTGTCCTTAGATAGCTGCTTTGGAACACATGGGTATGAGAAAGAGAAAAGTCAGTCTAGAAATGTTTAATATTATTCCCAAAGCAACCACCACCTTCAGAAAGACATGCTAAACCTTGACCCTGATTTTTAAGCTGGTCTTGGAATTCTGTAGGACTCCTGTTTGCACAACACTGTTGTGGGCAGCACTGCATTTGTACTTGAGCTCTGGCTGTGTTTGGGTTCTTTTCTCTGGAGTGCTCTACAGGAATATATAGTCAGATCATTTCTTCAGAGAGCCTCAGGCTTTCCAAGAGTAAGGGATGTTTTCAGGTATGTGTGGTTACTGACTTCCATGGGGCCTCTTTCTTACTTCAGACAAAAATTTGAGTGACTGAGGAAATTTGTCTTCCTGGGTCCTAGAGAGGCAAAGGAGAAAGCACTTTTCCCTCATTGCACAATGATCTAAACCAGCCAGACTGCACAGGACAAAACTGTTTCTCTAAAGCTGACTTAGATGTCTTAGACTGTGGTTTTGAAAAATAAGGAAGTCATTATGTAATTTTCCTGAAATGAAGAATTTACTTTTATTGGTTCTACTTAACACCTCTAAGAATTTATAGTAGTAGCATTTAGTGTCAGAGGGCTGGAAAAGTCCTCAAAAAGTGACACAGACTATTCCTCGGCACCACAGCAAGCTATGGTCCACCAGGTTTCATTCCTGACAGGTCCTGCTATCACTTTATTTCCTAGCATCCTCTCCAGAGGTGGAAAGAAGGCAGCTGTGCCCGTCTCCTACGGCACTGAGACCAGAGAGATTACAGCTCAGACCTGCACCAATGTGGTTGCTCCTCAGAGTGAGATGTGGATAGAAAGTTGAAGTAATTTGTCACCAGATGCACCAAATCAGAGGTCCAAGAATAGCCAAATACTGTCCTCAGCTATTAGGCAAACTGTTTTTACCAAGTATCTTCTTCAACTGAAGATTTATCCAATAGAGCTGAACCCTCTACTTCTTTCATATTTATTTTTGGTACAACCTTGAACCCAGCTGGGGCTATATAGCTAATACTATACTCTTCTACCAATCCCACACTGGGGAAAAAAATAGTGTTCTTGCAACATGGACATTATAAGGGTGAATCTTAATTTTTCAGTGCAGTAACTGTTCAATCCTAGTGGGCACGTGAAGAAAACAATGAGGTAGACTTACTCTAGTTTTGCAATGTGTTTATTAATTTCAGAAAAAAAAACCACCCCAGGAACAAAGTTTATTAGTGAGTAGGAGGATGTTTCAGGGAACAGAGCCCGACTGAAAATAATCAGCTTCCTTTAATTAATTGCATACAGTTTTATTGCATAACTGATGGTTTTAAACCTTGTCCAATTAGCTTGTCAAACAGAGAAGTTAAATTCTCTGTTGGTCTCTCAAGTAAGGTCTATGCCAAAGTTTTAATTCAACTTGCCTTATCCAAGCAACCAGAAAATTGGGCCTCGTGAAGCTGGAATTTGTGGGCAGTTACCCCAGACTGTAAAATAAATAGAAAAGACAAAGGAAAAAAATAAGGTCACAAAAGTCCTGGGTAGGGCCAATATCTGATTCAAGTCCATGACCCCCATTCTGGGGCAGATTACAGCTGCAAGTTTGCCTCACCTTGACAACCTGTTTTCTAAGAAGGATTGAGGTATTGTTGCCAAATTAATGTGCCTACAACACAGAAGAAAAAAGAAAAACCCTCATCTTTGCTTGGAAAAGTTGTTCCAGAACAGTTTATGATTCTTCCATGTGGTAGCTGCCTTGCTAGCTGTATGTCTCTTTTCCCAGCAACTAGGGAATACAGGATGATTTTATGATCATGTATATTTATATATTTGTATACTACAATGAATATAAAGCTTTACATAGTAAGTTCAACATCTATGTTCATGGCATGATCTTTGAGTATTCTGTGTAACCACCCCAGATGCAAATATTTGTTTTCCAGTTTCTTAAAGGCAATGTGAGTGAATGGATTTTTTTTTCAAAAGCACTGATCTGTTTCTCCTTGAAGAAATTAATATATTGTTTTCAACTAATTACTTGAACTAATAATTATATTAATGCTAATGCTACATATCCCGAGAACCCCCAGGTGCACACTGTGTCATCCACATGTGCTTTGAACTTGGTAGAGTGACGGCATCCATATCAAAGATATACTTTACAAATTAAGATCTCGGGTATTTTGAATCAATAATTATCTTGTGAAAAGTTGCTTTTGTGTGTATCAGGTTCTTGGTCCCAGCTTAACTGACATTTGCATTTCATTAGCTAAAGTGCCCTATTAAGTCCCTGTTCTGAGTGCACTATAGCTGAAACTGAGATGGATAATTTCTGCCCCTACTGTTTGTTTTGGGGTTTTTTTTAATAGGTTTTAGTGGTGTAGACCATATCTACACCAGTGAACTGAATAGCATTAACATGTGATCTCATGCATTGGCTCATGATCACTTTAACCATTGGTACATTTCCATGAGAAATTTAGGTCCCTGCAGCTAGTGCTCTCCAGCACCATGCTGAGGCATGGCTGGATCCAGGCAAGAGAAAAAATACTATGGAGACATGAACAACATCATGGGCAAGTGGTTTGGTTTAAGAGACTTGTTTAAAGTTGCACTGTTACTCAGATGGGTTTCAGTAACCACCTGTGCTGTGAGACCTTCCATTCTTCTCCAGTCATTATTCATCACACATGTTTCAGTTTCTCCAGCAGATAAAGCAGAGCTTTTTTATACAAATATATGGTACTACACAGCACTGAGATCTCCAGAACAACCACATTTTGGACAAAATGAGTCAAAACCCTGATCATGTAATTCAAGACTGTCAAAACCTAAAAGCACAAATAGGAGAGTGAAGCAAAGTAAGGTCATACAGGCAGACATCTAAGTCTGCTTTAGTGATGCCACACAGACACTGTTAACTATTGGTATGTAATTTTTCCCAATGTTTCCCAGGAGACTCAAACTAGTTTGGGATCGCATCATACCAGATGCTGCATAGACATTTCTTTAGTCCCAACACTGAAATGACAAGAGCCATCACAATACCAACTTTGTTTCACAGGATAATCGAGTGACATCTTCAAAGTCACAGGAGAAGGTCTTAGAAGAGTTCTACAATGGACTCAGACCTGCTGAGTGATTCTACAGCAGCAGACTCTGTTTCCCTGCCACTCTCACAGTAAATCACTCCTTACATGCTGATGGTTGAACCTACTGCCTCCTGTGATGAAAATCTACCTGCTGTAAAACCTTTATCACAGCATGTTGTAAACTAGAAGGACACTTAAATTGTCCTATACAGAGAAGCCTGAGATTGCTCTGCCTAGAGTTCAAACTAGAAGGATGATGCCCAGCTTGAACTATAACCACATTAGTATGGAATTGTTCCCATCCCTAACAGTCCTACCTTTCTGTGTCTGTCTGTGTGGCTCAGAGCTGGTTCATGTCCTGCCAGCCTGGACCACAGACAGACAAGTTTGAGTTTGCTTGGAAGACATCATGTCAACACAACTAAGTTGCAATAGTCCCCACAGGAAGCTGTCATTTTGTTCTGCTTTCACATCACTGTCTTCAAGCCACGAGGAGATGTTCTTTTCTCATGGCTCTTCTACAGCACTGAACTAGCATGGAAAAATTAAAGATGCTTTATCTGAAACATCCATGAAGGAAATCCTGTGTCTCTGATGAACCTGACTTCCTCAATTTCCTGTTTGCTGCACAGCTGTCTGCATTGGATGGGTCTCTGGGACATTCTTCTGGACATATTTGTCTACCTCAGTTGGAAGCCAGGCTCCTTGAGTTAGAACATAAGGGTCTATAATCTTTAAAAAGAAAAAAAATATATATATATAAAAAAATCACAGTGAAAACAGAAAGAATGAAAAGAAAACAAACCAATAAAGAATCTATCCTGTCATAACATTTGAGGTTCTGGTATTTGCTGGCCTTGGAGTAGGTTCAAAATAAATGAAAGAAATGTGTATTTCATTAAATGCTAATATTTGGAAGATAAGAGGGAAAAAATGATGAAATGCTTCCAAGCACAGTTGTGAGGACAGTGCCTGCATGTGTATTAACACACATGCTCTCATACACACCCACACACTGTTGTGCTTCTCTCTAATTCAGAATACTGTTACATAGGAAGAAGTACAGGGGAAGGGAAAAAAGGCTCTTATATTTCCAGGCCATTGCTCTTCACATGAATGGCAGGGGCTTTTGAACTTCTCATTCTCCATTTCTTTTCAGAATTGCAATTGAATCCTTCCACAAGGATCCATTTGTGTTTGTAAATAAGACTTATCTTCTACACAAAGGGTCACCGAGATGTATAGAGGCATGTATAAAGAAAATCTCCATCCTACAAGAAAGTAAACTGTGCTAGGTGCCTTAATAATAAGGCTGGTTAATCAAAATCTAACCAGCATGTTGCCTGTTGATGTCATACTTGTTGATGGTTAAACTTTGAGGTTCTCTTCTTCATTCCACCACAGAGGACTCTGTGTAATCCCCTGGCTCCTAACCGACCTAGTCTGTAAAGTTAGGACATAACACCTGTTTGCCTCCTAGGGACACAGAGCCTTGGGCAGCAACAAAGGCCATGAAGTGCCCAGAATTCTTCTGTTAATTAGCAGATGCAATGCAGGGGAACTAGAATATGGGATTTAAGGCTCCAAATACTCAGGTATTTTGAATACAGCTGAAAGAAGGAGAGCATTTGATGTCTGCTTCAAACAATGTAGCAAAGCAGAAGAGGAAATATTCACAAGTAATAGCAAAACCTTAGATCTTTCACAGCACATCAGGAGATAATGAATCTCTGCTGTTTATATTCAAACATAGTTCTGGAAATAGTTTTTTGTAGGGACTGTGGATAGAAAATATTTCACTGGTCTCTGAGTTGTTTCCCAGCTCACCTTCAATGTTTTACTGTAAGCCCATAGGTTCTAGAATTTAAAAATTTGTTTTCTAACACATATCCAAAAAAAGCTTCATTTTGTTCTTTGCAGCTGAACCATTTCTGAGCAAACTTGCAGACAAAATCTTACCCTAGGCATAAATTACCATGGGAAAAGAAAGGTATCAAGTGTAGCAAATAAAATTAAAACATACTGTA
>JANIJG010002408.1:11561-28958 GCA_024611175.1 Megaceryle torquata
CAATTTCACATATTCTTCAGTCCTTAGGTATGGAGGAGGCAAGGAGTGCAGGTTTGTGTAACTATATAGTTCTTTCCAATTAAATCTCCTGGGAGACAAAATATAAATAAATAAGAGACCTTTCCCTTGAGTTTATTTCACTGTGGAATGTGCATCCACTTTTTCAATATGGTTGCCTAGAAGTCTATCTCCTGCTTCCTGAACTATTCATTAGTCAATTAGAAGAGCTAAATGGTGAATAATTACCACAAAGTATTGATACAGTTGGAAACAGAAAAAGAAAAACATGGATTACAATACTGATTACTAAAAGCTCTTTATCTGAGGATTGACATAGGTACAGTTATCCCCATTTTACAGGCAGGAAACTGAAATGCAGAGTGCTGAAGTGATTTTCCTCTAGGAAAGTAATCATCCATTGGCACTCTGGAAGAAACAGATTTAGTGGCACTGTGAGAGGTCTGGTATGAGATTCTCTGTTCTAACCATTAAGAAAGGTGGCCTTCTCTTCCCCTACCATGTTTTTCTAAGCATTGAAAGCAAAGGATACTCCTTAGCTCACTTGATTAGGCTGTAGTGTCAGATGCTTGTTTTCCCAAGGTACTTTTTGGGGTGCAGTATGTGGTGCATGGGGCTGGAGCCAATAGCACCTCCTACTCACAGCAGACTGTATCCCAGCCCTGGCAAGGAAGGAATACTGCAGATTTGGCCCTGCTGAAATACGTTGATTTGGTGGGGGAGGGAAGGAGACAAGGTGTCCCTCCTGGTTTGAATGTCAGTTGTTGTCAAGTTGGCATCCTGAGCTGTTTCCATGACAACAGCTTTTTGTGCTGGGGGAGGAGGTCATGCACCTGTGATCTCAATGAAAAGGACAATGAGAAAATGTACATTATTTAAAGCTTTTATCTTCCTGTATGCGTTTGAGTATAACCTTGAAATTGGGTGAATAAAGGGCAAAGTATATTTCTATGCATAGAAGTGAGGCAAACTGAATTGGTTAGTAAGAGGTGTGAAGAAGACTGGGGACGTTTTACAGCATGAACACTTCTCTAACTTTTCATGGATGGGTCAGGCTATCTTGTCATCTTCCTATCCTGTATAACAGCAAAAGTTTCTTTGGATTGAAAGGATTCCACCATTCTTTTGAGACTGAAAAGAAGGGGGAGGAATAGGCAAACAGCTCAGCAACAGGTTTTCAGTTGGTATTTTCCTAAAAGAGGCTTGGATTAAGTCGACCATTATGGTTGTGTTTTGGATGCCCACCACAGCTCCTGTTGGCTCTGGTTGAACACTGAATGAAAAAAACAATCGTTGACCCAAAGAGCTTTCCAGTCAGAATGGTTATGAATCACTCTGTACCTTACTTTGTTAAGAATGACTGAATATTTCCAAAGCTTCACTTAAGACTTCAGTTAGATGAGACTTTCTAGAAATAAATATAAATTGTATTCTACAAAAAATAAGCTGTTTAGTGCTTACATTTTCCCAAACGAAAAGGAAATTCTCTAAGACAAAAAAACACAGCCCCAGATAGTTGGGTTTTTTGGTAACAGCTTTTTATTTTGTCATTGCTGTTGTGTTGTCAATTTACGAACATCAAAGCCAGATTGTGCTGTATGTAACTTTCTCCCTTTCAGAAATACTGGAAAACATTGTTGAAGTATTTTGTCTCATGAGGAAAGAAGTCTATGTGTGGCTTGATTTGAATGAAAAAAAACCCAGAAAGACAATCTTGTAAAAGAATACTTAAATTATAAAATCAGGTGATATAACCCAAAATGAGGAAAAAATTAACAACTCATCTGCCTTAGATGTAAACACAAATTGTATTATTAACATTCATAAAATATTTTTGTATGTGTGTATGATCTATATAAGCAAACACACATACTGATTTTTTTTTTTTTTACTTTAAATATTTTTTTTTTTTGGCTATGAGAGTCATATCCTGCACAGCATATTGAAAGACAATCTCAATAAGAGCACCCCAATAAAGCAGGAGTTACAATAAGAGCAATTGAACAAATCTATCTTTAGCTATAAGTCATAAACTTCAGAGATGATTTGGATTAGAATTTTCACAGCTCATATGCATCAAGTATTTCTTTAAAATCAAAGCATTTAGTGTGGCTTTCAAATATCTGTTATTTATGAAGATGAAAGGAACTGCACCAAGGGAGAAGAAATAAATTATCATAAAATAAGAATTGTTAAGACAGTAGATAGTCTGAGGAATGGCTACAATTGTTAGGAAAAATACCATAAAGCAGGTGGTGGAAGCAGGGATGACTGCAGCCCAGGGATGACTTCAGCCCAGACATATCTTTCCTTCCTTGTGCTCTTGGGAGGCAAGTGATCCCTACCCTGCTATCCCAATGGATAAGAGAGACTCCATGTAATTACTTTTCTTGGCATTGACCTATTCAGAACTGCTAGAATCCATGGGAGATCAGGAGCCGGTTTGGGAGGCTGACATAAGAAAAATAGACCTGTAAAGCTGTATACAGTGTTACATCGATCCTCTGCCACCAGGGCTATGAGATGTGTCCTAGAAGGCAAACCAACCTCTCCCATGCTAAAGCAGGACAAGTTAAAGTCAAGGGCTCCTCAGTGCTTGCACAAGCACAGTGATGATTCCAGGCTTTGATAGTTACACACTTAAACTCTCCTTGTCTCTCTTGATACACAAGAGGAGACATTCACTGGCTCTCTACCTCCCACCTCAGCACAGGTCAGCTGATGTGCTTTGTGCCACTGGGCTTGGAGATAGCTAAGCAGGGAAAGCAATGCACAGTCGCTGTCACTGGTGATGTATAAGGGAGAGAGATCACTGTCACAGTATACCTGCTATTTTCAATTTAATTAGTAGTCAGAACTTCATTTGTCAACTTAATCATTACAGGCAGACACTGCAGAGATGGGAAGTGGGAGAAAAAACATCAGGAAAACAAACAAAAAAAGGCCCATTTGTGGCTCTGGGCATATTTTGTTTGCTTCTCAGCTCAGTTTATTTCAATATCTCATATATGCCAAAGTTTAGATTTAAAAAAAAAAAAAAAAAAGATGAATGTCTGTAGTCTTGTCATTAAAAGCATTGATTGCAGAGGAACTGGTTTTGTCAAGTTCTTTCAGAAGAATTGTGCTGTTACCTGCTAAACTAAGCTTCTCCATATCACCGGTGGTTTTGTGTCCTAAGCAAATAATTTTGTCCTCTTTGGGGTTCTTTTTGTCCATTTAGGTTCAGCATGCAATATCAAAATCCCATAAAATGGGTCAAGTTTCTGTTCTTTTCAGTTATCTGTGATTGCCTGTTGAAAGACTTTAATCAGAAGACAGAGCCTGGAGCAGAAGCTCTTCAGTTAAAATGTGGACAGGTACTGCAGCAGCCAGCAAACACAGCCATAAGAAGTTGTTGTGTACTTGGGTTCACAATGGTAGTGGGCTGTGTGGGAGCTGTTGTGTGTGAACATCAATTCTCAGTGACAACAGTGGAATAAAGAATAGGTTCAGGCCTGAGTCACTGCCCATCTGTTCCTGTCAGCTGCTGCCACCTCAGCCATGGGAGGGGACAAAATGTCCACCAGTCCTGTTCATGCCCCCACAGCTGCCCTGCTGCACACTGCAAGAGAAGTGAAGGGTCCTTTGCCCTTGAGGCCTTCTCCCTCACACTGGTGGCACAGTAAAAGGTGCTGGCACTACTATTAAAGTTAAAAATTTCCTCTAGGGATCTTCAAAGGAGTTGAATTACTTTTTCTGTCATCCTCTCATGCAGTGTGACCATAAGAATCCTGCTGCACTGTAAAGGTTCTTCTCCTTATTCCCATTGTCTTAAAACAATAATAGTTTAAACTCCTCTAAGTCTGTTGTCATACTTTTCTCTATTATACTTTTCAAGGTGGATAAGTAGTAGTATGCTATTTGAGAAAAGCTTTAATGGTAGGTGGTAGTTCCTTTCATGAAAACAGGGGGATTTGTACTTCATACAGAATCACAGAATCACAGAAATATTGAGGCTGGAAAAGACCTCTGAGATCAAGTTCAGCCCATGACCTAACACCACAACATCAGCTAAATCATTCCACTAAATGCAGCATCCTATTTTTTCTTAAACACCTCCAGGGATGGTGACTCCACCACCTCCCTGGGCAGTCCATTCCAGTGTTCTATCACCCCTTCTGTGAGGAAGTGTTTCCTCATATCCAACCTAAAACTCCCCTGGTGCAGCTTCAGGCCATGCCCTCTTGTCCTGTCACTAGTTTCCTGGGAGAAGAACCCGGCCCCCACCTGACTACAACTTCCCTTCAGGTAGTTGTAGAGAGTGATGAGGTCCCCCCTGAGGCTCCTCTTCTCCAAGCTGAACAACCCCAGCTCCCTCAGCGTCTCCTCATAAGAGTTTCCGTCCAGTCCCTTCACCAGCCTCATTGCTCTCCTCTGGACCCACTCCAGCACCTCAATATCCTTCTTGAAGTGAGGGGCCCAGAACTGTGCACAGTACTTGCTGGTTTTTAGCTTGCAGCTTGTGTTAAAGGGCTGCCAGTGGCACATGGACCCTTTAGGCTGGCCTGCAGCAAGCAAACCCTGCTGAGGACCCACACTATCACTGTAACCTCTGATCATTGTAACCTGCCTGAAGTGAACCCAGGACAGGCTTCCATCATTTGCTGGTCCTTGGGCCATACCTGACTTACATGGTGCATCTGCTGCAATTCCTCTTATTGTTGGCCAGCAGTATCTTTGGCAAAGAAAAGAGGAGTAGAAGAGTTTGGGGAAAGGAGATGAATGGGTAGGGTTTGAAGTCAATGGGAACCAGTGGATTCTGGGAGAAAATTGTGAGGTAACAGGTTCTCTGATGCACAAAGAAGAGCAGGAGGATTGATATGTTTTTAGTGCTTTAGCCTTGCCCATGGTTGAAGTCCCCCAGGAAATGGTCCTGTATAATGGAAAGTCCTTGAGAAGAAGGAGAGATGGAGTCTTACACCCCTGGAATCCTGTTGTCTTCTACCACAATGCTATTACATCTTTGGGATATTTTTGCTGTTGTGGTCTAGGCTGAATGTGAGTTTGTCTCTGCCTGGAATTGTTGCTTACCACATGCACTGGTAGCAAATGGTGGTAGTGGTGGCATCAGGTTGATGCTAGGAAGTCCCAGTAGACCCTATGGAGTATGTAACCTGAATAAATTACACAGACTCAAAGGCTGGGGAAGAAGTGGTATCATGAAGTGATTTGATCATAGTCACCAGAAAGGCAGGTGGTAGATTTGTGAATGGAGCTCCTTCACTGTGCTCCCGTGCTTCAGTGGGAAAACTTTTCTGTAAAATCTTTACTGTGGCTGCCACCTTCCCAGACGGTGTGTTGTCTCCCTTGTCATCAGCTGCTGAACTCTGGTCTCAAATAACAAGATTTATTATGTGTTTATGTGGATTTGATTTGTGAAAACACAATGGTCCATATATTAATTCAGGTCTTATGAAACATGTAAGCTGATGATTTCTCTTTGAACTGTTCTTTTTTTCCATATATGTATAGCTTGTAACTATTTTTTCTTTTTGTGGGAGTATTTTTAGAACTCAAGCTTTATATTTTTAATATCTCACAAAAATTAATATAAGAGGGTGCACAGCCATTGTCAGAGCAGGGTGTGTGAATGTTTGTGTATGGCCTCCTAACCAGATGGATGGGAAGAACAAACTGCCTGTCTTCTGCTGTGGTGTGATGAGTCACAAGTCGCTCCAGCTCCCCCTGTGCCTTGCTTCTTCCTTTGCTTTGTCCACCTAAAATATGACTTTTCAGCAATGTTGTATTTACTCTGTATGCTAAGCACAGCACCCAGCCTTGCATGGCCTGAATCACAGTTGCACACCAAAGTGCTGATGTTACATATATAATATGTAAAATGTCACATGTGTATTATAATTAATTTAATAACATGGAGCTTTTAGGTGATATTGTCTTTCTTTCACAATTTAGCTTTACTGTAATATGTAAAACTTCTCTGAAGCTTCTTCATTTTGAATATTTCTAATGTGCCTGGAGCATTTTGGTACATGGTACTTAAATACAATAGGAATAAATTTAAAAAGCAGAATGCTAATCCTGACAATGTCACTATCATTCTCTCTCCTTCGGTCAATATTCTAGTCAGTTTTGTAAGAATTTTTTGGTTTTTTGTCTAAATCAAACTTGATATCAGAGAAAGCTGTTGGTCAGAACTAATGAAAATTAGCTTTACTCCTCCTTTAACAAATTCCCACTATGAATTCTTTGTATCTCAAAGGACCCTTATTAGGAAAGCTCATAGCTTTTGAAGAAGCAATGAATTTGTAAGCCGTTGAAACAGCCTGTTGAATTAAGTGGTTAAGATCCCCACTTTACTGATGAGCAAACTGAGGTACAGAGAGAAGTGACTTGCCTGCAGCTATGTGGTAAATGAGGATATGAACATCCTTGACTTCTGTCTTCAGCCACTCACAGTGTTTTCTTTTTGTGTCATTTCCCTAACATTTTTATTCTTTTATTCTTTCACAAGTCCTTTTTCTTGAAAATTGGTATAAATTGAACAATCACTCCCATTAGTGCTATTTAAGGTTTACTATTTATATATACATATATCTTTATATAGGTCCATATATTTTTATATATACATACATATATATTCTTTTAGTGTAAATATATATATATGTGTAAAGGCAGGCATTCTAAATGTGAAAGCTACAATGGGAGTGTAAGGACTGAGACCAAACTCTTTGCACTAACTTTGCTCATTAGTTAGATGTTGCGGTTCTAGGAATAGGTGCCTGTTTACTTGGCATGTTCCAGTAATCTAATTGGAAAAGTGGAATTACCACTTAAAAGATGTGCAAGAATGATGAGGAGAGAAGATATTTAAGTCATGAAGCTAAAATGAACTGAAGTTATATGCTGAAAAGTGCTGCCGTTGCTGCTGCAGAGAGAAGTTTTATTTGAAATTACAAAATGAAAATTACCGATCAATGCAGCCAGAATGGAATGATTGATATTTCAATTGCACTTCTAGAAAATGTAACATAGCATAAAGATACACTATTTACCTTCTTTTCAATTCCAAGTTTTTGCACATTATAATAACATATATAAGTGCATAAATGGGCATTTCCAGACGGTGCAGTTGGGAGCAGAGATGAAAAGAGATGCAGTATATATCATACTTCAGTCAAAGCTCAGCTGCAGTAATCTTTGCTTCTAGGAAAATGTTAACAAGAGTGGTCTCCCATGGCTAAAGTTCTGTTTTCCTTCTCTGGGTGAGGCTGTAGAACATATGGGTCAGGCAAGAAATGCACCTACCATTCATTGTCTGCATGGACTCAGTTACCTGTGCAAGGACAGGATGAGCAATGACTCTTCAGACTGCAGGACTTGCTAACAACTTTTCTATCCCTACAACAGTTCCTGGGAAGTACCTAAAAGTTTTCAACTTAGTTCTTCCACCGTGAAGAACCTTATTTGATCTGCCCACTTTTCTCTGGATATGTTAATGCAGTCCCCAGCAGTGGACTTACTGTAACTGATACTTAGCAGTGACCTAGGAGAAGAATTTGTGCTGCACACCTTTTTGATGGATGAAGTATGGTGTTAATACCATAGAGATGGAGAGCTTTGCTTTGCTTTATGCATGAAATAATAATATTTTAGCATTTACATACATTAAATAAATAAATCACTATTCTAAAGCTTGGGCCAGAACTCCATCCTCCTATTGTGTTCCTGCTAATTATTTATAATTTCCAGCTATGACTTAAGCCACCAAATACATTCTGAAGAAATAAGGAATACTTATGTGCTTAAAGATATTCAACACAAAACTGCACAAAATTAAAGAATCTATATAAGAGTCAAAATTTTATTTTGGCTTTTGGAAAAGCCTTGTTTGTACAGTGTCTACACATCTAGCTATATTTGACCTGTCTGTACTTCAAAGGGAAGAAGCTTCCTGTGAGAATGTACAAAAATGTGATTTTGAAACTGCCTATTCACTTTTTTTTTTTTTTTTTTTTTTTTTTTTTTCAATTGCTAAAGGTATCTGTGCAGACAGGTTAAAGAATTTCTATCTGTTCTGGTTTTCAGGAATGTTTAGCTCATCGTATTTCTACAACCAAAAGAAAAGGTCAAGTCCTGTGTGTGGTTATAGAAAAGTGATAGCACAATTCTGTTTTCTGCTACAGACTTCTAACAAATTTACACTGCTGTGTAGTGTATTAGGGAGTTTGGCTTTTTAATACCATTGTGTCTTATTAATTACCCTTCCCAGAAACTCTAATTTTCTATGATATCATAGAAACATAGAATCTTTTCTGTCAGAAAAGACCTTTAAGATCATCTAACCATTAATCTAGCACAGGCAAGTCCATCACTAAAACATGTCACTAAGCACCACATGCTATAGATGTGATTGCTATGATGCAAACATGGTTAGTAATTAGGACATCAGATGAAAAAAATGTTATGTGAAGATGAACTCTTCAGGAGCTGCAGACTGTTTTCATGCAAATGTCCCTAGTATAAAGCAGAGGACAAGGAATGCAGAAAATAGAATAAATAACTAGAATTGCCTCTAAATGAAATGTTTTACCAAGTTCTCCCTGAAGCGTCAGCAGCTCTTTAAACATGCTGGTGATGGCCCATCACAAAGCCAGATGTTACCATTTATCAAGTAAAGTAAAGAGCCCCTCCTGCTTCCACAAATATGAACTGAATATCAAATCAAATGGGAAACTGCTGCACTAACACTGGAGAAGATATAATGTAACTTTTAAGCTACCGAAAGGCTTGAGAGTAAAAGAAGTGACAGAAAAGAGTAAGTGTCGGCAGCATTACTTGATTCATCTTTCAAAGGCAAAATTGCAGTCATATGTATAGACTTAAATCACTTGATGGATGTCCTACAGGTTATGATTTCCTTCTCCTCTCTTTCTGTCATCTTCTCCCATTCCATATGCAGGTCAAGAGCTTCTTAGGGGAAGGACCCATTGTGATAGCTCTGGGCAAGCTTCCTAAGGCTCTGACAAGCAAAATGGGCATATAAGATACAGGGGAAGCAGTTGTAAATAATTATTACACTTCCTGTAAGCACACTTTCTCCTCCATATCAGTCTTAAACCTCCTGAAAGAAAAAGAGTTGGTCTACATTTAGCTGGGGACAGCTGAGCCAGCCTTGAATGACAATGAAATGTGTTAGGAAAACCTAATGCTTTCAGTTCCTCCACCCTGTTCACCAACATCATTGATCCTCATGCTTTGCAAAATGCATTCAAAAAGCATCCAAATTCTTCTCAACTCCAGCATGGGTTTATATGGTCAGGCAACATCAGTAGTCACAGTATTTTTTTTCTTGTGGTTTTTTACCTAGAAATCTGTCACTTCCATTCACTTGGGGTCCTGGATGTGTAGGACTCAGTAACCATTTTAATGGTAGATTGATATAACTCAATGGCTTTGGGATTAACTGCAGAATTGTTCAATGACTCCATTGAATGAAGGCATGTGCAAAATGACAGAAGCCTAGTGTTGTTGTAGGTGTAGGAGTCCTCAGAAATCCCTCCAAATAGGTGTGGAGGGATGCATGTAGGAAAACTAATAAAGTTGGAAAAAATAGATATACTTACACGAATGTGAGTGCTTTTAGAGGTCTGAAGGTTAAGCAGCATATTCCAAAGTACATATTGACGGTAATTGTTTGGCTAACTTAATTAGGCTAACTCCAATTAGACAATTTAAAAGAAGGGCAGTTGGGACCTGTAGAGCACTAGCAGATATTAGCAAGAAAGAAGTAACGAGATCATTGGTTAAATTGATTTTTAAATTTTTTAATATATTTGATTTTGAGCAATTAGTTGGAAGAGCATGTAAGAAAAATTAAAAAATGTAGAAAAACAATTTATAACACTGTATTAGTTATATTTTAAGTTTCCAAGCTCTTCTTTTTAGAAGTAATTCATAGGTTTCCTTTACATATGAAGTCTGAGAGACTAGAGTGTGAAAAGATTTTACTGTGAAAAATGTTCTTTCAGTGGAAATTACAATTTCTGTCCTTTATATCTTGTTTTTCAGTGTTCACTCTGGAGCATAGTGATGAAGTGTACTACCTCCTGTGACGAATGAAGGATAGTTCTGTTGTGCAGTATAGACTGTGGTAGCTATGGAGATATGTTTGCATTTCTGGCAGTCCTGTGGTGTTTTCTGGTTCCAGTGTTTGGCTTACTACTCACACATGGACTATAGAGGTCATTTTTGTAACTACACTGGTAGCTGGTTTGTGCTAGGTCAGGTTATACTGGCGGATTCACTGCTGAAGGGAGTGAAATGAGTTCCCAGTTTACCCCCACAGCAGAAGAGTGTAGTCAGTGTTATTCTGTGCTTCTCTTTAGGCAAGAGCCATTCTGTCTCAGTGCTGCTGCTGCTGGCAGTACATTATTCTCCTGAAAGAGGACTGAGGCGAAGTCCACCCCATCTGCAGTAGCTCCAAGAGGTCCTGCACAATTTCTGACTTTCACAGCTCCCCCCGCTTTGATGCCTGTTGTACAATTTGAGCCCAATATGTTTCAAAAGGGTGGTTGTGGAAGAGGGGGAGGGGGGTCACTAAATTATGGTTGCTGTGGGAACTATAACTTTGAATTTCTTGACATCTGTCCAATGACAATCTCAACATTAACGTTGCATTAACATAGTTTTTTTGCATTTAATTAAAAAAGATGATGGCCTGGAATCTGTTAAGGAATTTAAAGCCAACATTTAAACTGTTTGCTGGGAGCAGAGATGTCAGAGCCTCTGCTCTGGAAATGCTCATGTGCTCTCACTAAACAGTCTGACAACGTACAATAGCCACAGAGAAAAGAAGTGAAAACAAACTGTAAAACCATTTCCTCCTTGTCTTCTCCTAGTGCCTTTGCCCATCTTCCCTGTCTGAAGGAAGCTACTCTGCGCTTAAAATAACTTGGAAACTAAATAGCTGTTTCCATTTCCTCCAGACATCATCCCCACTGCTGGCTACTGACTCATTTGTGCTTGCAGGCTGAGCTTTCTGGGGACTTGTTTCTCCAGCCTACGCTGTTGTTCTGCAGGTTCTTAAGAGCTGATGGCAGAAGCTTTTTGCATGTATCAAGACAGAGGCACAAGACAGTAGTAAATGTCTAACTATAGTATTCATCCTGATTTCTAGACTCTTAAAAATGTGTCCGGGTTTCTCACATGATAATCTGGTGCACTCACAACTCCGGTTGTGATTTTGGGGGTTATGCAAAAAAATGTTTAAAACTAATAGGTGTTTCACATCGAAAGGTTTTGAGGCACTTAGCTTCAGAACTCTTTTTTGTAACCTCGTGTTATTTCAATAAGTTCAGCTATCAGACAAATAGACATATGGACTATGCTAAAGTTAGGTGCTGTAGATAGAAGAAAGATGTTCATATGGCACCCGTGTTATTTAGTCTTCTCTCATAACAGAATACCATACTGTTAAAAACTGTCTATTTTTATGTAATTCTTCCACTTATATTGAGATAAAAAAATTATTAGCCTAAGGTTGGCTCACATCATCAGAGCTTCTAAATGCTGGCAACTTCCCTACAGTCTGTTGCAGGCAATAACTGCCAGGGAAGTTGCTTGAACACAAGCAAAAAATAGGTCTTCCTGCTGAGCCACCAGCCCAGCAATGTAAGGAAGAATTTAATACCATGGCCTTAAGAAAGTTTCCGTGTTCTTCACAGACAGTCATGCCTTTGGTAAGGCGACGGAGGGAGAATATAAAATCCCAGAGTTACTGTAAGCCTCAAAAAAGTTGTGAAAGAAGACTTGGCAGTTAGTAGCTTTATGTAAAAGATTTTTGCATATAAATTGCATATGCATATGACATTTTAGCTCCAACTTTACATGTGTTTTGGAGGTTGGATACAATCTTGTCCCTGCCTGCCTGTCTGTTTTCTTTTGCCATAGCTGCATCAATATTAATCCTGTTGGTTTTTCCCTGTGGATTCTTTCTTAATTTCCCCTTTTTCCACTTCTAATTTAAAAAATACTTAGTTCCTTTTGTCATAGAAAAACCCCCTAGGTGTTGTTTCTTTTTTGTTTGTTTGTTTGTGTTTGTTTGTTTGTTTGTTTGTTTTGGGGGGGTCTGTTTGTTTGTTTTGTTTGGGTTTTTTTATTATTATTTTAAAGAAAAAAAAAGAGTTATTGTATTTAAAGCATGCATATTTCTTTTCTGTCTTTTGGGGTAGACTCTCCAGTATTGCCCTGATGGCAAGAAATGGCTATCAAGCTGATAAGATGCAGAGACATTCCTTTACTGGAGACCTTTTCTCTTCTTTGAAGGGAAAGAAATATTATTATTGCTATCCTATCTCCCACTGCCCCCCACCCACAACATTATCATCAGAGAAACATAGTCTTTGCCTTACCAAGTGAATGCACACTGTATTTAAATATTATCACTATTATGAGCTCAGAGTTGGATAGACTGTTTAAAATGACTGTTTGTAAATTAGCTCCTCTTTTTGATTGCAAATTGTCAGTGAACAGCCTACTTACTCTCCTTTTATTTTTGTCTCTTTATTAATATCCTCGTGGTGCCCATATTTCATTCTCTGTGTTTCTTTTAAACTATTCAGAAAAACAGAATCTGGTTTCGGCTCATCTTTATATGCCCTGTTTGTAAGATGCAGCAACATGTGATAGCTACCCTCACTTGCCTGCATGACTGAGACGGCTGCTGGCAGCAGTATCTGAACAACCTATAGCTCTTCATCCTCATGAAACATAATCAGAGTTAGGAAATTTTTCCACTCAGCCCAAGTAGAAATTGCAGTTTCACTCAGTATTAGCTGATGAAATAAGCAATCCTCCTCCCCTTCAGTTCTAGCAATAGTGACTCATTTCAGTTAAGTCACTGACTTACTTATTACTACAGTGGGAGAATCAAGGCACTCTAGGATATGGTAGTACATCACCTACATCTGCAGTGGAAAGCTTTTATATCAAAAGTAGTCCATCAACAAGTGATTTGCAGAACTGCATCTCATTGCCAAGGTACTTTCCTTCTAGCTAATATTTTTTGATTATTTGAAATTACATTTGGATTTCTGATGCTTTTTTTCCCTTGCTAAAATTTCCCACACTACAGTTGTTTTGTTACTGTTTCAATGAACTGAAATTTGGAGACTTGTTGAAGCACTAGGGATTATCTTTAAAGCCTCATACTTTCTAGAATAAACCAAATGAGTTTTAAGTGAGAAAGCTGTTTTCTCACAATCATTCTCACTAATTTCCTGAGATGGACACGACATAATTAATGCCTTGAACCTGCAGTCCAAAATAAATGAAATTAACAACTCAGTGGTTCAAGTTAGCACAACATTTAAGTTGATTCTTAAGCATAAAAAGTTGCTTCCAGTTGAATAAGACAATGTAGCTGAGCATGGGTTGTAATGATGCATCAAAATCTATGACATCCCTGCTCAAATAATTTATAAACAGCAGAATAATTTTAAGAACTGAATTACTACCTGAACTTCAAAAGAGACTATGTATTTCTATTAATATAAAGAACAATTGCAGGCTGTTAGCTGTTAAGTTATTTGAATTTGAAATTCATCAAAAAGGTGGTGGAGGAGGAATATATCTGCACTCTAATGTGGATAAAGAATCTTTTGTGTGAGGTAAAATTACTTCTGAAATAAGAGAAGTTTAAATAAACACTAAAGAAGACATGAAACTTTCTCTTCAGAATGCCTTTCTTCTAGCCTTAGCTCAAACTCTCAGCTTCTTTCCAACCAGATCCTAAACACCCCTAAGATGAAAATTTCCATTTCTAGCAACTGGGTCCATTTCTGACTATGAATTTTCTGAAACTTCCCAAACTTGAAACAAAATTAATTCCTGTACATGCTTGTGGCTTTTTGTTGTTGCTGTTGTATTTTATTATTATTATTTTGGGTGTGGTGGTATTTTTTTTTGTTTATTTGTTTTGGTTTTTTTGCATGTGTTTTGTTTGTTTGTTTTTAATTAAAAAAAAAAGCTAAGTCCATTAGAAATTAGAAATGCAGAGTGCATGTTTTTCCTTCAGATAGGAATTGTCCTGTGGAAAGAGGAGAATGCAATATATAGGGGCTTTGTTCTTCATTGCCACAGATCTCCAGCCTGCCTCTTTTCAGATCTCATCTCCCTGATGTGAAACAGGGGCTGAAGTTCTTTTTCCAGCAAATAGATAAACTCACAATTGTCCTGGCTGGACTTAGAACAAAACTAATTCTGTTCAGTGATTTTACTTTTCAGCTAAGTCTCTTCTAACTGCACTTTCTTAAGTTAATGACATATTTTCACAGACAATTATCACTGCTTCTAGCAGTGATAATAATTGATGTTTACAGTTACTACCCAGGATCAGTATGCAGAAAGGCTTTTTCTTATACTTGTTCCCGTGCAGACCAAGGTCCCTGTTAAATCTTGTGTGCCACACTGGGGGTGCAGTAAGAGTCCGCACCTGTGGGGAGGAGCAGCCAGGATCAGCTTGTTCAATCTGTGAAGGAGGGTCATTGCTCTGAACTGGAATTTCTTGTGTAGTTTTGCTTTCACAGAGTTGTAGCAAGCAATAGGTAAATTTGCATTGTGTATTGATGCCAGTAACTGAAGTTGGTATTTCAGAGCAGCCAGTGTCCTGGGACCTGGACAGTGATGTTGGTCTAAAAGGATAAAATACTACATGCAATTTGACAACCTATCTAAGGGGTAAAATGAGCAAGTTTTAGCATGATTATGCACCAGCTCTGTCTTACTAATTAGTTTTTGACTGAATGCTGTTTTTTCAAGACCCCTATATCTGCTATGCCCAGCAAAGGAAAACAATAATGAAAGAAAACTTATGAGATGCAGATCGTGTAAATCCAGCCTTATGATTCTCAGATTAGCTAAACACACTCATAATGTCGCTACACATTGATTCAAGATAAAATACAACAAAGTGGAGAAGGTAATCATGAGGCAGTTTGAAAAAGTTCACTCCTGTTCTGTGTGGGAAAAACAATGACGTAGCAGTAGTGGTATGATCAGGATGTTCTGAAACAAAATTAATTCAATTCACTTTATAGGCCATTTTTTTTATACTTTTCAAGTCCTGAAAGCTCAAAGGTTTATTCACTTTCTAATTCTCTGTAGGATCACTCTGGACTGAGGGAACAGCTTCCATTAAATAATGGAAGTCCCAGAAGACCAGAGAATGGGTTAATGGGACTACTTTTAGAAGGAGGGAAAAAAACCCCACAAACCCAAGCAAAATTCAGTTCAGCTTTGTTTACTTCATTTAAATATCTTCCATATTAGCAGGTTTGGGTGGAGGATGAGATGAGAGTTTTATGTAGTGAAATGATGGTCACTAGACTGTAGAAGAAAACCAAAAGATTTTATTTCATATCTGACACAGGATGAGTATCAAGCCAAAATCTTCTATTTTGCAGAACTGCATCTGAAGTTGTATGTGAAAAGGAAAAGGAAATAGAGAAAGAAGCTTTAAAAAATAAAAAGAGGAAGTGGGGCAAAAAGACGGTACTAAAACTGCAGTCTTAGCCTTCTAAACCCTCTTGCTTCTCTGATTGATACTTTTCAATTATACCTTCCCATTTCACTGACATTTGAAATGCTATTTTTTTTTTCTAGCGATAACTTCAAATGCTTAAGTTCCAACAGCACCAGTAACCCTGTTTAGCTGTAGTAGTAAATTGGTTCCTTGTACAACATAATGGCAGTGACAGCCTTTTGCTAGGGAAATGAGTTCTCCAATGGGACATGCCTATGATAAGACGTCCAGTTTTGAAATTGTATTTCTCTGTATCAGAATTAAATCTGGACTTTATATTTCTTTGCTGCCACTACTCTGTAGCTGGTCCCTATACAGTACGACCAAAGACTGACAAGTAATGCTTACACAGGAACCCTTTCACTTAAATTGAATTTGTCCTTTTATGTTTCCTCCTATTATTAGCTATTAAAATCTCTCAAACCCTTTTTTAAACAGTGATAGGGTTTGGCAAACCTGAAACTCACTGACTTGGAGGAGAAAAAAAAAAGAAGAATTCTAGTATTAAGAGCAGTAATTTCCTTCCCCAGGTAAAATTAACTCACATTTAGTAAAATACAGTATTGATTCCCTGTGTTATATGGTAAGATATATGGAGTATCTTCATTGTGTTGAGAAAGGTCAGGATTTGAATGTATTATATTGGCACAGCTAAAGGCTTTTAAAAAAGGATACCAAAGAAAACACAAATCAGTGCCACTCCTGGGTACCTTTAGAAAATCCAAGCCTGCTTTCTTCTGGTTGTCACATTGTGTTTCTTAGAGCCTTTAATTGTTAAAACAAAAGTAATGTGCCTCCTGTGCTGTTTGATTTGCATTGGGGCCTGACAGTACCATAAGTGTATGCATTTTGTTAGTGTATTATTACTATATGCTGTAATGGAACAGCACAATGGAGGTCACTAGGAGATCATCAGTATATGTAATTTCACTTTAACGTTAGGTTTACATTATCACTTAAATAAAACAATAATCAGCCTGTGAGAAAGAGAAATTCTTTTTTCATTTCTTGCAGAAAAAAATTAACTCAATGTGATCCCTATATTGTATTTCTCACTGCTGATACCAGTGACATTTTATTTTTCTTCACAGAAATTTTCCTGGCAAATTTAGGAGAGAAACTGCTTGAAACTTTAGAAATCTCCAGAAAGAAAAAAGTAGTTTATGTGTGAAATATACTTTCTTGAAAAAGCTACTGGACTTGTACATATACAGACTAAATAGCATTTATGTATGACTTAGAAGGCTGCAATTTTTTGCCTTTGGTTGGCATCAGGTATCTGTAACAGTGGACAAGATGATATTTTTCCTTTCTATGGTAGTTACTCCATTGCACCCACTAAATTATTAAAATTTATTTTATTAAATAATTACATTTACTCTGTAATGAGGATTTGCCCCTTTAATTGCTAATCTGTTTTACTTTTTAAAACATTGACCAGAATAAAACTTCTACAGCCTTTGTCTGTGTTTCCTAAATGTCATTAATAATCAGAAATGTTGAATACAGAAGGGCAAGTTAAATCCTGTCATTGAAACAGCAAACAGCTTTAGTCAAATGTATTGGCACAGGATTAAAAATGCATCAAGCATGTATTTGTCTTCTCTATGGGAAGCCCTTATTAATAGTTTGAAGAGTAGAAAGCTTAGCCTTATACAACAAGTGCTGTAGTAGGTTTTTGGGTTTTGGGGTTGGTTTTTTTTTTTGTTTTGTTTGGTTGGCTTTTTTTTTTTTTTTTTTTTTTTTTTTTTTTTTTTTTTTTGTTTTTTTTTTTGTTTTTTTTTTTTTTTTTTTTTTTT
>JANIJG010002408.1:29387-44400 GCA_024611175.1 Megaceryle torquata
CAACAATTTGTGGGGTTGGTTTTTGGTTTTTGGGGTTGGTTTTTTTTTTTTTTTTGTTGGGTTGGGTTTTTTTTTTTTTTTTTTTTTTTTTTTTTTTTTTGGTGTGTGTGGTTTTGTTTTGTTTTGTTTTTTAAATATATTTTAATGTGTGAAATTGCAGGATGCAAAGGTTGCCATTAGAGCTCCTCACTTGTTCCAGTAATTTTTCCACTTAGATTCATTTTCTTCCTTTCAGAAAAAAACACTTTATAGTGGTCACAGCAGAAAGGCAGTGATACCAAGTAGAGTGCAGTACTCTTGAAAGGTTGATTACTATGCCACTGTCAAAATATTGGACATAACTACAAGGACATGAGTCAGCTCACTTCTCTGAGAAATCTCTTCCTTTTTTCTTTTTCTCTTGTGTGCAGAGCTTTTCTAAGGAAATCTATGTGCTTCACCTAGAATTTTCCTAGAAATGTGGAATTATAGACAGGATATTTTAGAGAAATTCCCTTTTTTCATTCTGACCGCAGTGCAGCACAATAGCACGAACCCATAAAAAAAGATTGCATTCTTAGTAGGCTTATGAACATGACCTCAGGGGTCCCACTGAAAATAAATCAGGTGAATTGTCTGTATTCAAAACTTTGTTTCAGTTTCTGACTCTAGAAATTTAAAAACAAGTGTTTGTCTTTGATGTCATCCTTTCCTATTCATCCAAGGTAGGTGATATGTTTGGGGAACATGAAAAATGGTTTGTTTTTATTTGGGAGTAAACTATATCTAATTAAACTTTAAAAATTAAATTAAGCAAAACCACTGAATCTGTGTGTGGTCTGGCAGATGTCACAGTCTGTCTTTACTAGCTGTAGGACAGCAGCTTGGAGTCCCCTGAAGCCCTTACTGGAAACTTACAAAAAAAAAAGACCAAAAAAAAATTTTGCTACCTCATACACAAATTTGATCGAACTGCTGTAATGAAGACAACGTATGAATCTCTCCCAGGCTTACAATTTCTAGCAAGGGCTCAGGGTTTCTTCCTCTAGAGATGAAGACAGAATAGACAAAGGCAAAAATCTGTCCAGATTTGCTCTGGATCACAGTCTCCTATTCTTATCCAGCCCATTGATGCCCCTCAGCCAGGTTAAATAATAGTCTTGCTAAGAGGTCAGGACTAGTCTATTCCTATATTTAATCCAAATTTTCTTGCGTTGTCATTTCTGCTTTTTGACAGACAGCTGCTGTCACATGACAGTATTATTGTGGTCTATTTGTTGATGCTTCCTGGATGTTCATGCTCTTTTCTCTAGCAGTCAAGTCCAACCTAGCCCACTAACCACCACTTGACATAACTGGCGTGGAAGTTTTCTCATGAAGAGCACAGACCTAGGAAACAGGTTCCTACATTACCATGCTCTACCAAACCTCTTTGCTCCAGGCATTGCATATTTGATCACATAATATGAAAATTTTATATGGACTATCGGGTGTTCAAAGGCTCCTTTATGTGTTTGCTGAAAAGGAAAGATGATGTGACCCACTAAGGTGTGTACAGAGTTTATTTTTAAACCCTCGTGTGATTGGTATGAGAAATGTTCTGAATAAATTGAAACAAAGCTGAAGAGAAAGCTGAAAGAGTAAATGTGGGCAATATCTTATGCTTTGTTCTGCTTTCACACAACACACATTTTATTATTTATTTTTCTCAGATGATTTTAATTTTTTTAAAAACATTTAGCATACTGTGAACAAGAACAAATTACTTTAAAACCAATTTTAAAACAATTAACAAGCTGACCATGTCTGCTAATAATCTGAATCAAATTTGCCATTAAAAAATATATTAAAACCAAACAAAAAATCCCAAACCCAAGCCTAGATCTTCAATCCTTTATAACTCAATGCATCATTAAGCCTAATGCATCATTTAGGCTGCTTGGAGGCCTGGGGCCGTTCAGAGAAGTGGAGTTGTGAGCAATCTCTTCAATGGTGTCTCTCATTTGGCAGACAACTGACCTTTCAGTCTGGGGGCATTTATCTTGTGCCTTTTAGCAGAATTTAGCAGTTAGAAAAGTGAGAAGAAGGGTGGCTTTTTGAATAGTCAGTCTTTAAAGTCCTTGGTGACTTAAAATCAACACCTTAAATTACACTTCTAATGAGCATGGCATCCCATTTGTACTGGTGAGCATATATATTATACATTCTTTCTGACCATGAAAACTTATGGATGGTGGCATGCTGCACTGAATACAACTTCTCTCTGGGATGTAAGTTTTAAAATTCTTCACAGCTTTGCTGTCCCCACAACATAAACTTTATCACCTTTATGGAGAAAATGGTGATCACCTAATGGAGAAACTGAGGCATGGAAACTAAGTAATGTGCCAGTGTTCAGGGCCTCATACTGTATTCAAACTGGTCTTATTTGTCTTAATTGGCAGATCAGTTTTTAAATAACTGTCTTTCTTCATCTCTTCCACTTGTGTACACATGACATTTTGTTAGTTGAATCTTACTGTCATCTGGCTTTTTTTCCCTGTAAAAAAATCAATACAATTTGAATTTTTCTACCCAGACTGAATCCTTGGTAAATTGTTGTGGATGGTTATTGATTTCTTATATCTGTGAGATTTCTTTTTTTTTTTTTTTTTTAAATAGCATTAAGGTAAACAGAAATCTTATTGTGTTCATTTTACAGGATAACACTTATCTAGACAAAAGAACACATAAGCACATGACTTACCTATAGGAAAGATGCAGCAAATCATTTCCAATAACACAAAATAAGAACAAAACCTTTCCGTTGCTGAGCAGAAAGGGAAGATTGCTTTCTTGTCACTAATTTTGATTGAATTGAGTCTGTGCTTTTGGAACTGGTTCACTGATACAACAAGAAGCATCATTTAACTATTCCTTACACTTTTGTGCCCACAGAAAACACAGTAAAGGCAGAAAGGGTCTTAAGAGAGGATTCTGTCTTACTTCCCCCATTGAATCTGCTGAAGGAAAGGAAAGGAAGAATATCTATCTTTTAGACATCAGGTTGATTCTTTGTGCTTGCTTCTAAATTATCTCCCTAAGATAAAAGAGACTCTCTAATATTTCACTTTGATGGCAAGTGAAGCAGCCATTTCTAGAAGCATAAGAAAATGGAAAGTTGAGGAACACTGTTGAATTTATGACACCTCCACCCATCCAAAAAACCACAAGTCTTTCCAGTATCCTGGAGGCTTCCAACCTTTGGGATCGAAATCTTTCAAGAAGGCACTGCAGGATAGAGTTGCAGTGAGCTCGAACCTGACTCCCACCCTTGCTTAACCTTTAACTGGAAATCCAAATCAGCCTCCAGCCTGAGTTGGATAAGGTTTCAGATCAGTTTATTTTAGTGTAGTGTGGTGGCATGGTAAAATAGACAAGGCAAAAATTGACATGAGCTGCAATTCTATGGTGGGGCATGTAATAATAATAGTAACTTTGATAAAGTAGAATGAAGTGATAATATATTCCAGAAGATTAATGAATGGCTAATGTGGGCTTCTTGGGACAAAGAACAGTTCTAGGGAACACGTGACCCCAGAAGTGACTTGAATGTTGTGAATACTGACTGTGCAATGACAAACAATTATGAACTCCAAGATTTCACTTCAAAATGCTGATGTTTAGCTTTCATAAAGTGTGACTGGTTTAGGGTCATGTCAGACACCAAAGCTACTGTGGGGAAAATTGGAGTTAATTATTGCTGAATGGAATGCCAAATAATAATAGTAATCCAGAGAAGGACGTCTGAAATGTTTGGCTTTTTTTTTTTTTTTTTTTTTTTTCTCTTTGCTTTTTTTTTTTTATCTTTCATTCTTTTCTGGTTCCATGTGGAGTGTTCAGTTCCTAGGGTGGCCTGAGGAGACATCAGTGATGCTGTGCTTTGTAGTCTATTACAGCACAGCTGTTCATCAATTAGAATGGAGAAAATAATCCTGCTGTTTTAGAATAGCATGATGTGCCTTCTACATTATCAGGCAAAATGCAAACTGGATACATGAAATCCACACAGTGAGGTTGCCAGTGTGATGGGGAACCTCTGACTCAAAAAAGTTCTTTATTTTTCTCCTTTTCTCTGCTAGTTTAAAACTATAATTACAAATTTGAGCACCCACTCTACCTTATGACATGAAGGAGCATCCACAGTTGCCCTGTAGGAGCCAGTAGAGCTATTAGTGAATCAGAGTTCAAGAATAAAGCTAACTAATCTGAACCAGTGCTATGCTAATGCAGAGTGTCAGTTTGTACACTGCTTTTTTTTCCTTTTTTTTTTTTTTTTTCCTTTTCCATCAGGACTTCTTTTCCTGTAATAGCAGAGGAATGCAAGCTGAAAAGCAGATAGTTAGTGCCACTTTGCCACCATATGCCTTTATATTTGGAAATTTGCATAAACAGCAAAACATTAAAACAGGATTTATAAACCCCCTCAAAATCAGAAAATATATGCAGAAGTTTCAAAAGGAAACCATGCAAATTAAGTTAAAAATCACTAACCCTAAATCCTATTAATTGGAAATGGTGTGTTTTATTTATATTCATAACATACATCTATTATGCAGAATGTGCAGTGTACAGAATATTGTTTTTGTAGGGGCTAAGTAGCCGTGTTCATAGGCAATGTTCTGTATTTCTATTGTAATTCTTAATGTGTGGAGCAGCTACAGAGGGCAGCAGCATTAAAAACCTGAGAGGCAGAGAGAGAGAGATGAGCTGTAGTTAAATGAGAACAATCCTGTCTGCACTTCCATGAACACATCAACATGTGCTTCAGTTCCGGTTGCATTTACACTTGATCCTTCATGGAAGCAAAAAAACTGTATACTCTGAGATTTGGTATATCAGTTGGGATCTCATAGTCTGAAGGTGTGATGGAGGTTAAAATTTGTTCTACAAGTTGTGGTTTTCCACTCTGATCCATGCTTCTGCAGAGCAGAACATATAATGAAGAGACTGTTTCACTCCTGAATGAGTGGTACAGCACATCTGGCTCAAGGTATAGGTAAGCAGCTTTGTGAACCCACTGAGAGCAGCAGCTCCTGGCAAGGGAGTGCTCTGGGAGTATGAGTAGCAATAACTGTTGAGGTCCAACATAGCACTATACTTGCAACTGCCTTTCTTAATTCCTCCTCTTTATGCTGCAGTAGGTATCAGCAGGCCTGTCTCTCTTCTCTAGTCTGCACCCTTCTCTTCCTGTCTAGATACTGATTAAGTAATAACAGCATGGACAAATTAATTAGGGAGGGATCCACTTCTGCTTGTCACAAGTGGTTCACAGCTGCAGAATAAGCTCCATTCAAGTGGATGCTGATGTGGATTTAAGAGTCCTGTCTCCTGAACCTCCCTTTAGATGTTGCAAAGTGAAAGTGGTGTTCTGCCTGTGGAGAGTGCAGATGGAGAGAGGTGATTTCAGCCTAAGGCCAAGTTTCACTGTTTTATCAATTTTTTCCTTTTTATCTAGCAACAAAGCAGAAGATTTTACTGTTTATACCTAAGATCACTGGGGGTCTGAATCACTTTTTTACCTTAACAGTAACTTCAGAAGTATTTGGAAGTGGGCTTGTGGTATTCTCCAGTCTTTTAATTAAAGACTCAGAATAACACTTCCATCAGAGAAAATCCACTTGCCCAAAAAGCAGATGCTAGGAAGTACTTCAGAGCAGTGCTCAATGGTACAAACTTGCTTTGGTCTTTTGAATGCTACCTTTCTATGTCTTGCATGACCTAGCCTTTTCAAAGAGTTTATCTGAAAATGTAGAATATCAATTCATAGTTTGAAAGTTATAGACTCCCCAAATCAGACTTCAGACCACTAAAAGGTGTGGGTCTGTTTTGTTTTGCTTTGTTTTTCGTCATTGTGCCATACCTAATCAAGTGTTTCCTAGTATTTCCATAGGATTTTAATCATGAATAGCAGAGGTACAAAAGCATGGCCTTTGTTTGCAGCTGCGGCAGTTGTTTGAAGTCATTATGTATTTCCTAGGTTATCCCTAATGGCAGAATAGGGAAATAATGTATAAGGCAGTTTTTGAGTCAAGAGGAGGTACTCATTTATATACATAGTGTTATAAGATAGATGCAGCTCCTTAGCGTGTTGATATTTAATAGCTGAGCTGCTTCATTTACCTGTGCAAAAGTGATACTTTTTATCATCATTGTGTCTTCAATGTGTTTTAAGCTGTGCCCCAATTGACAAAGTCTTTATTGTGGAAACCTTCTTTCAAGGCTCTAATGGAAATGTCTGTGTAGAATTAATTTCCTCATATGCACTGCCAATATGGGACAGCACTGGGTGTATTTTATGGGGGAAGCAATGGTGGTAACTTGATTTCAGTTGCCATTGTAACTACATGCATCACTCTGCTTCTGGGCTATTCACTGTGAAACTGCCTATCAGTTTGAGTTTATGATCACGCTGGTGAAAACACACTTCATTTCTGGTAATGTTTTTCCAGACAGCTTTTCCTAAAATTTCCACCTGTTTTCTTTTTAATTATCATGTTCTGACTCTTCTCCTTATGGAATTTGCTTGTGGAGAGGATAGGCTATAGGTTAACAGAAAGAATAAATGCAGAAAACACCCGTCCCCCCTCCTATCTTTTAGAGGACAGGGTGTGCTTTATACAGAATTTCTGTTTATCTTCAAGCCTTAAAAACTAAAAGAAATAAATGTATTTTTTGCTAGACTCTCTATTTTTTAATACTGAAGTTAATGAAGAAAGAAGAGACTTAATTCACAAGTGAAATTAATTTGACTAATTCTACTCAATGTCTGTCCAAGTTGCAATATAGCAACAGTTCAGCATGGCTGGCATTAACTGCTCAGAAAAAGCCCTGGATTGGAATAGCACATTGATTGAACTTTGGCGTTAAGACACATGTCTGGGCAAGATGTGAGAAGAGAGACACCACTGGCCCTTACACATGCCAATCCTTCAGTTGTTTTTCTCAGTTAAAAAAAAAAAAAAAAAAAAATCCTAGTTAATACTCCCAAGTTTTAATAAAAGTAAAATAAAATCATAGTCTAGAGAAAAGTTCAGACACATCTGGGTTTTGTGTAACCTATTTATTAAATACTCTAAGTTGTATTGGATAAATTAAACCTATCAAGGAAACATAGGTTACCAACATTTTAAATTTCAGATAAAACTTATCAGAAGATCCAGAATTCTTCTATTTAAACGCCGGTATTAAAAAACACTACAGACCCTGGGAGATCTGCGGACAGAGGTGTCTGAAACCAAGGATGCCTTTTCATAAATATTTCATGATTGGAACCCATCATTTAGAAATGCAAAAGACTGTTGTATTACTAGAGAAAATGAACATTTGTAACACCTCTGGTAAGGGCATTGTTGAAATCTCTTTGTTCACAGGTAAGATAAACACTTAAAGTACTTAAATTTCATTGATCTTATGCTTAAAGTTGAGCTAATGCTTAAGAATCTTCTGCAGTCAAAGTGAAGAATCTGACCATAAGCTTTTTAAATTCAAGAGAAATTAAACAAGTCACAGAGGGTAAGAAAAATGGATATGATATTTCTTACATGAAACACATACCCCAGATAACTCTCATCCTCTTAAATGTCCTGAGGCTTGAAAATAAATTCACAAATAACCTACACTAACCTCTACTTGTGGCTACTAAGAACGGGACATAAAGAAGAGAGCAGTAGATCTGTTATAAACTTCCCCTTGCAACATCCATGCACTTCTGCTCTTACAGAATTTGTTTTCTTAAAAGATAACCTGTGGTTTAGATGCATAAATATATGGTACATTAATTAAACTAAGGTTGGAGGTAAAAAAGGTAGAAGACGTGTAAATTTGGAGAAATTAATTATTTATTTGTGACTGTGGGAGACCTTAGCTATGTTTTTCACCTCAGCATGGAAGCATTTTGATCGAAAGCCCAGTGTAACAGAGATAAAGAACTAGCAGCACCGATACTTTTTGAAATGGAAATAAAACATTCAGTATTTGTAGCCTGGCAATGCTAAAAAGAAATATGTAGGATTAAAACTAACAAGTCAAAATGTGTTTTTTCAGTAAATGGATATATACTTATATACTTAATTTAATGCAGCAGGTTTGGTTGGTCTATTTCTCCCCCCCCCCCCCCCTTTTAAGGCATATAAATTCCAACCATGTTTTCTGTGAAGGGTCTCAGTGCATACTGACATTGTGAGTGTCAGCTCCAGATCACTTTAATCAGAGAGTGGATATGCATGATAAAACGGATAAGGGACTTTAATCAAAAAATCCGCTGGTCTGGAAACGTGACGCACTCCGCCAAACACACTTCATCCCACTTTTCTTGTGCCACTGCCAAGATTTTTATTTCATGAATATGCATTGGACATGATATTACATTAAAATGTGACATTGTTGTGCAGTGGTAGGGATTTAGAATTAGAATAAATAAATAAATAAATAGACTTCTGTAAAGTTTTTGTAATTGAACATTAGTATCATGTTGTGTTTTTACATATATTTACTCACCTACCTCCATTCTTTTTCTTTTCTCCAAAATTTATTTTTTGAATAGAATATTGAATTAATCCCTTTTTATTTAATAAGAAAAATAACAGTAACAGATAGATGCTTTATTTAGGTTTTGCATATAGGAATAGTATATAGAGTTCTCAACAAGGCATTGTATTTTTCCATACAAAATGCAAGTCTGCGGCTCTGTGACGGGGGTCATTTTTGCTTCTACAACCAGGATTAACTGTAGCATAGAACCCACTCTAAAGTCTATTATTCTTTTTGCAGAGGCTGCCTCTGAGTTTCACAGGTTTTGGATTGTATAGCTAAAAAATGAAGAAATCCTTTGTTTCCCCCTAATTTTGGCATGTTACATTGTTTCCTGGAAATTGGTGAGGATTATAAAACTGACGTATGGAAATTTGCATCATTAGCCAGTGCTAGTCTCAAATTTAGGTCTGTGTAATTTTCATGTACTTGAGCCAATCAGCTTGTAGTTACAACATGTGTTTCTACATCTGTCTCTTTGTAACCCCCCACACTATGATTTCTCAGAACAAATCTCTCAGATAATATACCTTGAAACACACATCCTAGTATGTGGTGAACCATTCATGAGATTAAAGATGAATGCGTTTGCTGTTTTACAGTTTCTCTGCCACAAATACATACAGCATGGCACTTGAGGAAAACAAATTTGTCCAAATGTAATGGTTTGCATCTGATAAAAAACATGGGCCAGGTATAAGTAGTTACAAAACTGTTGTCTTCAGTGTATCTGTGCAGAACTACACAAAGGATTTGCCCTTATAAATAGGCAAACATACGTTACTATTAAAGTACCGATGAGAGGCTTGATGGCATATCTAAGGTAGATAATGGCTAGGTATGAATCACAAAACAGAGTTTCTATTCCTTCTTTTCCCCTCACCTAGATGATTTTGGTTAAATAAGAGAGTGATGCTGCCCACCTTTCACTTGTCATTTAAAATCCATAAATGAAAATCACTTAGGGATGGATTTTTTTTTTAATTTGGGAATAAGAAAGGACATTATTTACTATTTGAGGACTGTTGTCTAACAGTTGCATAGTGAGGACCTTTTCTTGTAATGGATGCTTTCCGAGACTAATTTTAATTATAATTACCTTACTAATGATCTTAAGCACCAATATTTCATTACCTGTGTTATTCAGATGTAGTACTGAGCCTTCGTAGAGCTTACTTGCTTTGTGTAGATCCAAAGGGTTTTTTAAGTGATAAGCACACTGAGCATGATCTCATCTAGCCCTTAGCTATGCTCCAGACTTTTGAAATAGTGAGAGTAGTAACTGTTGGCTGTGCTGTTACTGACAAAGGCAAACAATATTGAAGATAAAAATGCAGAGCTCTTTAAACTACTTCTACACTAAAGTTATGGAAATTTTAAATAGCATTTCCTTTATGAGATTCAATTTTTCCAGAATTTATATCTACTATATATATATATATCTATCTTCTGCTGCTGAAAGTGATGAAAGCTTGATATTCAGTCCAGATATTAATTAGAAAAGGAAATATACAAGAGGTTAAGATGTTTTCAGAAATTTTACAGGCACTTAACGTTAGATTTTAGTTCCACCTCAGAACTCTCTGAGCTGGCCTGAGGGTACCAGGAAGTTCAACACTGTCCTTTTCTGCAGTGATATTTCATAGACAGAAGGGTGGCCATAGCCCCCACCTTTTTGCCCACTCTTCGTCAATTTCGGATAGCAACAAGTGTTTTGTGGGACCAGCTGGCCTCAAACCTAGTCCTTGCACTTTCCCTCTGTTGATCGTGCAAAATTGCCGTGGGCAGTATGATACAAGTTCTTCCCCAGGTTGTTACTGCAGTACTTGGGTTGTTCTCTGCCACTGTCAAAAGAGCGCTTATGCATCAGTAAGACTTAGTGCCCTTCATAAGTTCTTTAGAGCGGAACAACCAAACTCTCCCCAAAGAGGCTTATGACTTCATCCTACCATTCTGAGTGCAGAAGACTCTATTTAAATGAAAATATTTCCACAGTGTTCTTACAGCTTCAGAGAGAATACTGAGACCTTACTGACAGTACTCTTCCTCTCATAACTGATAAACATGATCTTGTAGCTTTTAGTGTCTGTCCTTTTCTGATTTAAATGGTGTCTTTCTGAAAACGACTTTTATACAATGCACACCTTTGTACGGTTGTAAACTTTGACAGAGGAACTTTACTCATAGTACCGACACAAGCTAGGTTTACTGCAGCTACTGTGATTTCCGAGCTTACACCAACACAGTTCTACATAAGAAATGCTTTTTAAAAGTCTAATTCAAACTCCTTTCAATACTTTTGTCTGGCTCCTAGAGTTTGCTACACCCTCAATTCAGTGAGACTTGGACAGACTGGGCAAAGAACTTAATGAGGTTTAACAGGGATAAGTGCAGAGTCCTGCATTTGGGAAGAAATAAATTACACCAGTACAGGCTGGGAGGTGATCTGCTGGTGAGCGGCCCTGTGGAGAAGGAACTGGGAGTCCTGGTGGACAACAAGTTATCCATGGGACAGCAATGTGCCCTTGTGGCCAGGAAGGCCAATGGTATCCTGGGGTGAATTAGGAAGAGTGTGTCCAGCAGATCAAGGGAGATTCTGCTCCCCCTCTACTCTGCCCTAGTGAGAACTCACTTGGAATATTGCATCCAGTTCTGGGCTCCTCAGCTTAAGAGGGACAAGGGTCTACTTGAGAGAGTCCAATGGAGGGCTACAAGGATGATTAAGGGACTGGAACATGTGTCTTATGAGGAAAGGCTGAGACACCTGGGGTTCTTTAGTCTGGAAAGAGAAGACCGAGAGGGGAGTTAATAAATGTTTATAAATATATGAGGGCTGAGTGTTGAGAGGAGGGGGTTGGCCTCTTCTTACTCCTGTTCTGTGACAGGACAAGGGGGAATGGATGTAAGCTGGAGCATAGGAGGTTCCACCTCAACAAGAGGAGGAACTTCATACTGTAAGGGTCACAGAGCACTGGAACAGGCTTCCCAGAGAGGTTGTGGAGTCTCCTTCTCTGGAGATTTTAAAGACCCTCCTGGATGCATTCCTTTGTGACCTGTGCTAGATTATATGATCCTGCTCTGGCAGGGAGGTTGGATTTGAAGATCTCCAGGGTCCCTTCCAACCCCAGACATACTGTGAGCCTCAGATACTAAAACATCATGATAACAAGAAGTTAAACCCTCTATCTCCTTTAGACTGCCCACCTTATGTATATGCCATGTGTTGCAGTGTAAGCAGGCACCTAGGGATGTGGATGAAGTCCTAGTGCAGCAGACAAAGAGTTGGATGCTTCTGTGTTGATTTTAAAAGGGAAATCATGGTTATGGCAGCACTCAGATAGTCAAACTGTTAATAGATGAGAAACATCTGGTAGAAAGGGCAATGACTTTAACTGACCAAAATTCATGGTCTGGAATTCCTGTGCATGATGCACTTGTACCCATAGAAGAGCTCTTAGTGGCTGATAGAGATATCTGCAAAGACAGACTCAGTCAGAACTACTTAATATAGAATGAAACATCCCAAAGGAAATTACCATTACAAAACCTATTATTTAATATTAAAGGTAATTGTAACACAAGGGCATGACTCATATCTTTGTGTTACAATTACTTTAATATTAAATGATAGTTTTCTGAATGGTAATGAGGGGAAGTTAAACTTGACACTCTGTCCTTAACCCTTGCTACTGTGCCTGAGTATTACTATGACTAAGAGATGTCTGTACAGTCTGTCACCTGTTAGTCATGATGGAGTGTGGAAGGTAGATTTATAATACTAGTTTTTACAATTAATTGGAGAATGTTCATGTTGTGTTCCATTATACAGCAGAACTGACAGAGTACAGAGCCAATACATTATATTGGTAATGAGCACTTTAATCTGTTAGACCATGATAGTCTTACAAAGATTCATAGCCCGACTTTCTGCACTTAGTGATCTCTTCCTAAGATTCTTCCTTCCTTTTTTTTTTTTTTTTTAGAATGCAGTTGCTGCACAGTTCCAGCTGGTATCAAAAATATGTACATGGAAAAATGCAAGCACCTTTTATGCTCTGATCATGTTTAAAACCTTTTAACATTGGGTTTTCTGTTCTGCAGAGCATGCCTGTGTAGTTCCCTCAGCAGAACTGGGGCCTTAGTTTTGAAGCAGGCTTAGCATCATTTCAACATGACATTTATGTTCCTTCTTAACTGTAGGTTGTATTGATACTGATACTGCATGGACAGCTCTGTTTCCTGCAGTCCTGTGCCAGATCCTTCCATAGAATTAACCAGTTAACAGAAAGGTAGAATGTATGACTTAAGAAAATTAAGAAAAATAGTAAGAAATTTATGACATGGTTAATCAGAATGAATCATTTTTCAGTTGGTTATGCCTTGTTGGGTCATTTAATGGTTACCTCATGTTAAGTTTCATTATGTCACAACCCATGACAGGTAGTGTATGACACAGCAGAACTACTATGCAGTTTATCAAAAAAGGAGAAAGTTTAAAAACTAAATTATATACTGTTTTCTTATCTATTTCTAGTGGTGATTTCAGCTAGAGAACTCCCATTGTGAATTCGTGTTATTAATTAGCAAGTTGGGATATCTGCAAAAAGCAGATAATACTGAGATACCAGCACACAGTGAATGGAAACAGGTATCTCAGGATGAACTCAGATCTAAGAATTGGGTCTGTATTTGAAAACAAGTTTAAATCAGGAAATAGAACTGAATATACCATCCTGCTCTGTGATGGAACCTGTTGCTGGGGTATAGTACTACTACTTTAATATTTTCCCTTGAAAATAAATATGGAAAGACAAAATTTGTCCTCCCCTTTCGAAAAATCAGACTAGAGCATATGGTTTATCTATGATCACAGTCTTCTCTCTAACACAAAGTAAAGGGAATTCCACAGCATAGGGAAGAACCTCACCAAGAATTCCAAATTCCAGTGAAAGTCTCTCGGGAAAATCCTTGTGACTCTAGTTGGCTTTTACAATTGGTGGAAGGAAAACTGCAGAAACAAGATATCTTTCCTTTTTCTATTAATACTAGTAGATGCTGATCAAAACAGAAAAGTGTATTTGTTTCCCTGTTGGACTTTCAGTGAGATAATTTTAACTCAAAGTTGCACAGCGCAAAAGATCCAGGAGACAAATACCAGTATGTCAAGTAACGATGTCATGCCAGATCCCTCTGAGGTGCACGGATGCTCAGGAAAGGCTCATTTTCTCCAGCAGGCAAACTCTGACAGTCCAAAACCAACATTTTCCAGGAGGTGCAGTAGCTCTTTCTTTGGCCACTCTTATGTATCAAGAAGGAGCCTTGCCCTATTTATAATGCCGCATTTTTTGTAAGGCTTGGCATGGTTACACATAGGCCCACAGAAGAGAAAAATGCAGTAACTCCATTCTATGTTGGCACAGCAGCTGAAGCAGTGGTGAGATATATGGCAACAGCTGAGGTCAAAGCTTCATATTTTTGAAAGTCCTTAAATATATATTCAGATGATAGGAAGCTGTTGGTATGGCAATGATCCAAGCACTAAAATGCTCATAAATACAGATTTACATGATTTGCTCTGGAGATCTTGCACAATTTTCAAGCAAAGTCTTCCATAACCTGCAATATACTGCAGAGAAAGGGTTTTTCCACTGCAGAGAAAGAGTATTTCCACTGCAGAGAAAGGGTATTTCCACTGCAGACTGGGTTTATCCTTCAGGACAACAAAGGAAGCTCTTGCTGTTCTAGGTCAAGGCAGACACAAGTGTGGACAGCCTTGCTGGGATCCTGAGTAATTTACTAGCAGCTGAAGAGGATAGAGAAATTAAACAGAAGGCCTTTGATTGCTGAATATAGTTTTAGCAGACCATAATCTGCCCACAGAAATGTTCCTGGGGATTTTGAAATGGATTGGTTGTGGCATTCATTAATTATTTTGCAATCTCCAGGCATACCAGCACTCACAAGCTGATGAAAGGATCTCACAGCTTCATCAGTGATACACCTAGATTAAGTGGTTTCTGAGTTAAATGTTAATATGATTGTAGTATGTACAGGGGGTGTGTTAATGTAATATGGGTGATCCAAAGAATGACTCTGCACAGAAATGAATTGACAATCACAAGTTAAAATTTATTATGTCTTTCTTTATATAGAGAGACACCAAAGATGAATATTACTTACCTGTTAAAAGAATGCAGCTGTATATCTAACATCTCTATTATATATTCTACAAAGTAAGAAAGGAACATTCCTTATTTATGGATGGAAGGATTAAGAACTGGTTGGACAATAGAGTTCAAAGAGTGGTGGTCAATGGTGCCAAGTCCAGCTGGAGAGCTGTAACTAGTGGAGTCCTCAAGGGATCAGTGCTGGGTCCCATACTGTTCAACATCTTTATCAATGACATGGATGATGGGACAGAGTGTCTTCTCAGCAAGTTTGCTGACGACATGAAGCTGGGAGG
>JANIJG010002410.1:0-11842 GCA_024611175.1 Megaceryle torquata
AGGGCGTTGGGGGTGGGGGGGGTGGGGGGGAATGTCTCAGCTCTGGATGCACTCCGTAGCCAAAACCATGGGAATCTTCTGCTCTACAACTGTTCACAGCCCCCAACAGCTGCGCAGTACAGCCGGCCGGAGCAGCAGGACACGGGGTCAGTTCTCTGGCCATGACTAATTCATCACCAAGTGCAGCCCCTCCGCTTGGTACCTTTGTGCTGCTGTCTCTGCTGGTGTAAAGGCAGGTGGGTAGACAGGGACATGTCCCCGAGGGGTGTGAACCAGCCGGGAAGGGGGCCAAGGAGGGTAAGCAGATCGAGATGTTGAGCTGTATTCCCTCATAGCTCAAGGAGGAACCCAGCTCTGTTGTGACACAGGCAGTGAAAAGTGGTCAGTCTATTCGTGATACCAGCTTACGAGGTACAGGTTTCCCTTGGGAAACTTTGAGCCCTGGGTCAATTTTTGTTCTTGGCTATCCTGAAATCAAAGCAATCACTCCTGACAGTACTCACACTGCTGAAAGCCAGGTCTCCAGGAGTCCCTCTGCCTGTCGCTGAGCTGTGCAGCCACCTCACTGCAGGGTCCAATGCTGCCTGGCCCCTGGGAGCAGAGAACGAGCAGAGCTCCAGTGTCTGGACACAGACCTCCAGCCTTGACTTCTTGCAGAGATTGCCAGGACCTGTTAGAGATGGCAAGAGATGAGAAAAACAGGTTTGTCTTTCACCTGAGAGCTGGTGTCCCAGTGAAATAACATACTGATCATAGAGTCCCAGCCCGGTTTGGGTGGGAAGGGACCTTTCAAGCTCATCTGGTGCAAGCCCCTGCAGGGAGCAAGGCCATCTGCAACCAGAGCAGGGTGCTCAGAGCCCCAGCCAACCTCCCCTGCAATGGTGCCAGGGCTGGGGCAGCCACCACCTCTCTGGGCAGCCTGGGCCAGGCTCTCCCCACCCTCAGCACCAACAATTTCTCCTCCTCTCTGCTCTGAATCTCCCTCTTTTAGTTTAACCCATCACCACCTGTCCTGCTCAAACAAGTTGTGCTGCTCAAAAGTCTGTCCCCACCACGGTGCTGCACCAGCCCAGAGGAGGGCAGAGCCTCAGACACAAGCACGGACTTATCCCTCTGATGAAACAAACCTCAAGCCTTGGCCAAAGGCTCTTGACCTTCTGCCACCCCAAATCGACCCTGCAGTCCCATTTAGATGTGACATTTTCATTCGCTCCCTGTCTGGAAGGTGCTGTTGAGCAGCTGCCGTGCTCTGCACCAGAAGCAGCTGCATTAAGCTCTGCTCTTGCCGGGGGAAGTGGCTGATTCTTGCCATGCTGGCTGCTGATCTCCCCTGTGAATGGCTGGCTGCTCTAAGATACCAACTGAGCCAGCCACATGCTTCATAATGTCAATTGTAGTTCAGTGTTAATTATTTATGATAAAACTTCATAATGTGCTGTTAAATGGGCTGCAGGATATTTTGGTTAAATTAAGGAAACCTTCAAGCTCCCTCTGTAGGGCTTTGCTCTTTGGGCCTTGCTGAGAGCAAAGGTTCAATTAAAGCTTCAGGGTTGTGGCCTCTGCCTGTGGCCTCCAATTATTCCAATCATGGGAGCGTGGAGTTCAATTCAATAACTCAGCTTCCTTGTTTCCAGCAGTAACATTCCAGGTGGAGTGTTTACCAAGAGGACTCCAAAGATGAGTCTGCAGAGTCTACCTGAGTTTGCAGGGACCCTGAAACACCAGCTCTGCTGCCTCCTGAGCCTGGGCTTTCCCCATGCACATCCCGGATGGACACACAGCCGTGCTTCAGCCTGCCTCAGGGTGCTGCTGGGGGGACGGGGCTCTCTCAGACCTTGCAGTGCCTTTGCACGGTCAGCTCTGGGCAAACACCTTGGCCTTGCTCTCCTAGGTTGGTCTGGCAGATTGACTCCAGCTGCTTTTACCCCCTGCGGGCGTGGAGAGCTGAGCCACCCTAGTGGGGACACCCCTGCTGCTCTCGCTTGCTGCTGAAGGACTCCACACCACTTGTCCTGCCTTTCTTGGGACGTGGATCCTCCATCCATGTCCCCAGAGCCATCTCTGCCAAGCTAGGGAGCGGGCACTCGGTCTGCCTGGCCCTGCAGGGCTCAGATGCGTGCAGAGGTGGGGACAGATGGGGCTCCCACCAGCTCTGAGAAGCTGCTTAACTGGTACATTTATTCTTGAAAATCCTCCAGTGATTTGGAGTCTTTCAGAAGCGAAAGAGGCCAAGGTGAGACCTCCTTTCACCACCTCATGTGCGAGGGGATGTTCTGGTCTTGAGCAGCTCACAGGGGACAGGCTGAGGCTCTGGAGGGGACTTTGTTCTGACACAACTGCAGACAACAGGGAGACCAGAGCGTGACCAAAACCAGCACTCAGGGGCCAGACCCTGTGCTCAGAGGTGGCCCCTCTTACTGGTGTCTTACTTCAGTGCCCTCTTCCTTGAAATATGGCTTGACCCCATTTCTGAGCAGGGTGGACGAGAGCCTTGAAGAAGGAGGAGAAGTTCCACGTGTCTGTCTGTCCTTCCTCCACAGCATTCCTTCCCCAGGAGGATGAGTTTCACACCCTGCAGGCCCAGACAACCCCGGACCTCATCTTTGAAGATGGGTCCGTTTGCTCCCAGCCCCTCTTCTCTTCCTCATTTGGGGGATTTTGTTCTCACCTGATCAAGTGCTCCGCAGAGAATGGTGATGGAGCTGCTCGCAGGGCTTGTAACTCCGTCCGGTTTGTTAATGGTGCTTTGCTCTCTCCGCTCACCGATGGGTTAGACCATGATGTTCCAGCTCCTCTGCCTGGAAAGGGGCCAAAGCCACAAAGTCCTCTCAGGGTGGCTGGGTGAACGCAGCTCACCTCACATCAATCTTCCTGCAAGCTGGGCCATGCACGAGCACTCCCTCTGCTCACTGGACAGCCTGTGGGGACGCAGGTGAAACCAGCAGAGAACCCCACGGTGGGCTCCACGTCACGATTACTCAGTGGCCTGTTTGCTCTGACAGAGACCACCCTATCTAGACGTGCATTTAAGCTACTCCACAGCCTCCAGTGGACAACACCTCAGCCCCTGGTTTTGCTTTTCCCCTGGCCCTGCTGTATGGTCACTACTCGTGCAGCTGTGTGAGGCTCAGGGGAGACCCCCTGGTAGCTGCCCCACAATTCCTCGTGTCCCTCATCTTCTCCCCCCAGCCCATCGCTGAGCACAAACCCCTCTGACGAGAAGAGTAACGCCCAGAGGGTCTTTGACACCATGTGGTGCCAAGGAACGTATCTGTGCAAGGTGGCAGAACTTTGTGGGTGGCTTTGCTTGTCCACGGGCTATGACAGAGATGAGGATGGTTCTTGCAGCTCTGTTTGAGGGAAGATTGTCCTCTGCAGTCAGCAGCAGGACAAGGGGCTGCTGGTGTCTACTGAGCTCCAGCTCCTTGGCCTGCTGGGCTGGAACTGCCCCTTGCCGAGGAGCACGGGGTGATGTGGTGGCATCAGTCAGGGATGGTGTCAGGGTCTGACTCATCGCCTGTGACCTGGGGGCTGTGTCCTGGGGAGGGCAGGTAGAGGGGAGAGGTCACCCCGCAAGGAGAGGAGAGTGGGTGGAAGGGAGTCTACTTGTCTACCTTTCTCTAAGCGCTGACATCACACAAATGATTGGTGGCCAGGGACAGATGACAGCGTATCGTGTTTTTTTTACTGGGTGAGGCTGGAGCCAGGATGTCACTTGTACTTTACTGGCCACGACCACCAGCAGAGAGGATCTGATAAAATCCTGCTCCTGGGCATCTTTCCAAAGGCGGGTGCGTGGAGGAGAGAGGACTCAGGCTGATGGTCACGGAGCTGCTCTCTGCTCCCCACTGAGCACAGCATCTTGCTCCTTCAAAGCAACGAGCACCTGAACAGTGAGGACAGAGACAGGGAAGACAAGGATCCGCTCAGACCCAAGTGGACCCAAGGTGACGGAGCACTTTGCAGGGGCTGGAATTGCTGCTTGCCTCCATGCCAAGCCTTGATGGCTTCACGCTGCTTTGTAAGGCTCTTAGCTCCCGTAGGCTGGAGCCAGCCTCCCTTGGAGGGCTGGAGAGGGAGGTGGCCTCTGGCAAGCCACTCCAGATACTGAACTCTGTCAAAAACTCTGCTGCTCAAGGGTCTAAATTCTGCTCTAGGCTATCACTGCGATAGAAGCTAATTGCCTTTGGGGGGATGCAGGCGGAGCTAAACACCGACCCAGTGCTCTGTGTCCCTCTCCAAACAGGGCTGCTGCCTCCATGTGAACTTTTTATGGAAACAATAAAGCGTCCACCAAATGTTTCCATGCAAAGATCTTCTGCCTTTGTGTCTCCTTTTGCTAAAATCCTCCCTCAATAGCATTTTTCCCTGATGGCCTTAATTCATCTGCTCTGAAACCTTCCCATGAAGAAAAGGAGATCTTCAGGAGTATGATGTCAGGGGAAGAGAGCTGGGCATGGGGAGTGATTAGTGGGGGTGAGCTGCTGCTGCTCCTGATCCAGCATCTGAAGTCCTGGTTTACCCCTCTTAATGCTGAACCTCAAAAGATATGGATAACTGGGGAAGGCAGGGCAAAGCAAAAGGCATCCTCAAGACTACTGCCAAAGAAGGGTTCCTGTCTTCACCCTTGCCTGGAAGAGAGTGGGGGGCCTGGGCAGTTCCCCCCACCCAGGAGGGAGGACAAACCTTTCCCTCAACTTCCCACTTCAGTGGAAAAGGACCCAATCCAGGTGATATTTTAACACCTCCGAGTGCAGCACAGCCCTGTCCCACAGGGACACCTTCTTCTCTTACCATGCTCAGCTTCAGACCTCTCCTGGCTCATTCTTCCTGAGAACTGAGCTCCGAGTGGGCAAAAGCAACAAAGAAGCTGCTGGATTTTGACTCTGGTTGGAGAGTAGCAAACAGCAACTGCTCTGGCAACAGCCTCTGATCGGTTCTCCGTGGGCCCCACCGCAGCAATGGAAGGAGGAATGCTCCCACTGATGGTGTCAGGGTGTCAGCCTCTTCTCATTTTGGAGGGCTCTTTCCTTTCTTTTTCTCTTGCCTTTATTTTCTTTTTTCCCCTCAAGCTTTTCTCTTCTTTTTTTTCTTTTTCTCTCCCCCCCCCCCAACACCCCCCCCTTGCAGCCTCTGTTCTTCATCCATTATTTAGGCTTTTCTGACTGTAACAGCAACATTCACCTTGTATACCTTGTGTGGGGTTTAAAATATAGATAAAAGCAGAAGGTCGGACTTGAAACACAGATTCTGACGGTTGCTGCTGACTTTGTCTGGAAGCTACAAAATCTGGAGCTGTCTGTGCCCAGTGATGGTGTTGGTACGGTTGGGTTTTTTGTTTTTCCTTTTTTTTTTTTTTTTCCTCTGGTTGATATTCCTGCAAACTGCTTTGGTATTTGATGTTTTCATTCAGCCTTTCAGTTTCTAAAAGTTCTGGGGCTTGGCTGGCTGCAGGACAGGGGAGCTGAACTCATGCAACTTTTGCTTCAGGGTCTAATCCTGACCCACCGTGGCAGTGCCTGCAAATGCCTGCTGGTGTCTCATCCAAAATGAGGTGTCTCCATCCCAAATCCAGCAGTCTCTAATTGGCACCTCCAGTAGGAGATTCAACAAAGTTCCGGACCTTCCCTTTCAATTATAAATGCCCATCTTTCTTTCATGTCTGCTTTCTTCAGCCATCGAAGCAATCCGGTTTCCAGGGCCAAATGTTGGTGGGAAACAAATTTCCAAGTCAAGACGTGAAGAGTCACAGAAAACATACTGTCTGTTTGAATGGCCACAGGGCAGCCAGGGCATCCTTCCAACCAGGAGACAGAGATGTGCCACGTGACGGGGCTGACCAATCGCAAATGAGGTCCACTGTTGAATATTCATGATGGATCTGAAGGTCTTCTAACGAGACCGAGTACACGTGATGAACAAGGAAACGGTTGACATTCCCCCAGCAGAAAAAGAGATCCGGGTCAATGAATGACACGTGATTATGTGTTATTCACCCAGTTCAAAAATATCCAGCACGTAACGTTCAGAACCAGGAGGCCCATCTGCCTAATACCTTAACCTTACTTGTACACGATTTCTTTATTCACTTTCTGGACATCTTCCTGGAAGACATCTGGCCTGCAGAAGGATCTCAGTGAAGAGGCTCCATCTTTTGATGGCTAGAAGGGGTCCTAGGGAAGAAATCAGCAGATAAGCACCATCAGATGTCACAGCACTGAGCAACTTGAAGAGCAAGAAGGGCCCGTTAGCATCAGGGATCACTCAAAGGAAGAGCTGCAGTTAAAAAACAGAACAGGGCGGTTTTGCTGCATGAAGTTGATGAGAGAGGGACGAGCAAACCCTCAGCTGGGTGCCTGGTGAGTAGTACATGTCTGGCTGCTTGGTCTTCAAGACATTGCTGCTTCTCTGAGAAGGGGCAGCAGGTGAAGGTGCTCATTTTAGGGAAATGCACTGACCTGGAGTTGGAAATGCTCTCCGGATGGGCTGAAGTGCCATTTGGAATGAAGACGCTGCTGGGGGAAGGCCAGCCGTGCCAGCCAGCATTTACCAGGAGCAGGGCAGGAGATATCCTGGGGTTTGCCTGCTGGGAGGTTAACGGGGCATGTTCTCGCTCTCCACAGTGTATTTACAGGGAACAAAGGGATTGACTGACTTAAAAACAGATCCAAGACTTCCAAAGTAGGAGCTCTCTCAAGAGCTGTCTCTCCCCATGACCAAGACCCGCGTCCTTTATTATCGCTGCCGGGTGTTTTAGGCAGTTCCTGACCGTGCAGGGACCCGCAGCGTGGGTGTGAGTTCCAGCCTGCTGTGTGCCAGCAGTCATGGAACAGAGATAGATACTTGAGCGGCAGGTATTGTTGAGATGTCTCCATAGCCCATCTGGCACTCTCAAAATAACTTCGCTCTAGCCCGAGGGAAAATGTCAGGTGAAGGCTGGCAGCAGTTTCCTTCCAGGTGCTGTCTTTACCAAACAGAATTTGGAAGAAAATACAGAAAGACTCAACAGCTTTGATGGTCATCAGGTGATTTGGAGAACCACTGACCCCAGCGAGACTACGGGAGTTGGACTGAGTGACAAAGGCTGGACAGTCCTTGTTCCTCAAAGCTACTGGCTACGATCTTTGTGTCTGAAATACATCATCCATCGCTCTCTAAACATCAAGCTGTGCAGTAGCCGGGTGTTGTTTGAGGCACGGATCAGTCTGTGCTGTGGTTACAGCGGCTCTGATGAGACATAGTCCATGAACAAGCCCATCACCGGGGAGTCACACTCTTCTTCTCAGCTTCCTGAGCAGGGAGCGTTTCCTTCACATGCCTACAACTTCAGGCCATGTGGCAGAGGCATCACACCAAACAGGAGAGAGAGAAGATGCACAAATACAAATAAAATAATTTAAAAGAGCGATAGGAAAAGAAAAAAAGTGCATTATGAAATAATATCCCCAAGACCAGCAGCTGCCGGTGGGCCAACATCTCTGGACCCCCGGGGGCCCACACCAGCTCTAAATGGATTGAAATTGGCCTGTTTTGGGGCCTTCAGAAAGAGAGTTGAGGAGCATCTCTAAAATCCTTGAGGTGATATCTTTAATTCATGAAGAGGTTGGCCAGGCCAAGTCCACAATTTGCTCTTCCCAGGATCTTAAGCATCAAAATATCTAAAGAAATAAGACTTTTGGAATCACAGCACTGCTAATCAGAACCGATTGAGCTGACGTCATTAGACTCAGAAAGGTTTGCTCCAGGAGTATGAGGCTTTTCTTTTATCTATACGAATGTCTCTCTTCAAACCTTACTGAATTCCTGGCCTCAGGGGCAGGCTGGCACTGAAGAATTATCCATTCTTCAAGTGCCTTCTTTCCACCGCTGTTCAGCACGTTTGGGAATCCATTTCCATTCTGATGCTTTGAGCGTTCTCCGTCTGACACCTGAAGCTGGGTGACTATCCCCAGCCTTAAACACTGAAATATAAAAATCACTGAAAATCCCAGCACTCCTGAGGAGCTTGAGGGGAACTGCAAGTCCCTGGTGCTCTGGGAAGGGAACCTAGAATTTTTACCTCTGACTTTTGGTGACAAATGTCCAATGTCCCAAGTTCAGCCCATTGCTTTTCTACTGCCTCCCGGTCCTGACAGATACCAAGCGCTTGATGCTCCCGCTGTGGGGACTGAAGACACCCCAGTTTTTCCAAGATCAGGTTCTCTGTGTGCAGTAATCTCTCAGAAGCCTGACAGTTACTCTTGTTTTCTTCCACCGGTCCTGTCCATTTTGCCTTTGGCAAGCATTGATTTTCCACAATTCCCCGAAGCCCTTATAAAGCAGCTGCCAACACGGCTCCCTCGTGGGCCACTTCTTTTATTTGTTGAACAAAAGAATCATCAACATTGTCTTCAATGATGTTTGGTGAGTGGAGCTTGGGACTAGGATGCCGAGCTCCCTCTCCTGGCTGCTGGATCAAAAAGAATAGCTGAGAAGTCCCACAAATCAGAATCGCCGGGCTCTGGCTGAAGGAGGAAGGGCCTTTCCAGCTGTTTTGCAGATGTTCAGATTCCAGCATTTGTCCTCCCCGTGAAACATGTTGGGAAAAACAGTTCAGGTGGAACATGTCGGAGAGAAGCATTAATTATCTGAGCTTGCTTCTCCTTTCCTCTCGTCTATCACCATTAGCAAACGGATCCCAGTGGGAGAAGAGCACTGAAGGTCTCTGCGGAAAGCCCACGGTTGTCGCTCACTGTCAATTATCGGTGAACCGTTACCCCACGGGGAGAGCACGCAAAAGGACACCCCACATGTTGCCTGTCCTGGTTTGCCTGGGGGGAGAAAATCCCCACTTGTCTCGAAAGACAGAGAGTTAACTTTTCGCTCCATTCCTGCCTGAAATCACACCAAGCTCTCACGTGCACCGTGGAGGGAGCAGAGCGCAGCGCGGGAGGAAGGGACTGGATCAGCTTATCATGAGATGTGGCCAGTGAAGATCAGGCCAACATGGGTGGCTCCACTTGGGCGATGGTGTCTGCAGGACCAGCATGACCCAATGGGAGGCAATGAGCAGCCCTCAGGACTCAGAGCAGGGGAGCAGGGAGCTCAATCGGCTCAGACACTCAGAATCTTCGAATCGGTGCCACAATGCAGGTGGCAGGCGCAGCTTCATTCCACGAGACCATTAAATACAACCTGGGGTAGATATCTGGTCACCAGCTCACGTGCACGAATCTTTCATTACCGTTGCTGCTTCAACCCTGTTCTCCAGTAGGACCTAGAAGAAAGAGAGGTACAGACAGAGGTAGTAAAGAGGGCCAGAGGTACACAAAGGTCTCTTGTTTAGAGCAATTAAGCCACCATCCTTCTTCCACCTCTTCTAGTAACCCTTTGGTCGATGCTGGCCACAAATCCTCCCACCCTTCTTCTGCAACTGGCCAATATCCCACAGCTCTCAACCCATCTCTTTCCACTGCAACAACTCACCCTTATCCTCCTGTTTTATCCTCTGTAGCCCATCTCAGGGGCTTTAGGGGCTGAAAGGACTCTATGAGAAGTGTGCAACTCTGCTGCAACAGAAGCTGCAACGCCCTCTCTCTGGTGTCTTTCATGGCCAAACTCTGCTCGAGCGACTCTTGTTCTGACAAGAGGGGGAACGAGCTTCACAGCGCGGTGACAGCGGCTCAAAGGAGGGAGAAGCATCCTACCTAAAAGGGAAAGGAAAGCTCGGCAGCAAGGTCACCTCCACTGCCTCAGGCAATCCGGGGGATGACAAAAGTTGAGACATGTAGCACATCAGCAGAAGACAAAAGCCATCCCTGGAGGGTGGAAAGACAGAGGGAGCACAGAGCATACAAGAAATTTAATGTAGGGAAAGCCACGAGGATTGCTGCCGTTTAAAGGACATGCTCCTGCGTGGTTAAAGCAGCATAAAGCTTCCCAGGAGCCTTAAGCAGGAGCCTTCAGAACCATTTATGCTCCAGATCTGGTACCAAATCCTCATGACTCCTGACAGTGGGTGGGTGGCCAAATGGCACCCAGGAACACAAATAATTGTTGGAATTCGGATCTTGTCTCCAAGTCTACAACTCCTTTCTGCTCTGCCCACACCACCTGAGTCTGTGGGGGGGATGGATGGGAATCTGTAGGGAACCAAAAGACAAAGCCCCGTGAGACTTTCCCAGAGCTGGAGCTGCCCCCAAGGACACAGGGAAATAGTCTGGCTTTGTCTAGGAATTAGATTATTCCTCCTTGCTGAGGACTTGTGGTTGTCCCTTCCCACAGATCCCACAGTTTCTAAGACCCCGAGGGTCGGGGCAACTGCAGTTTTGTCAGGCCTAGGAGAAGTGAAAATGGCCTTGCAGCCACCAGCAGGTGAGACGCAGAGGGCTCCAGTGTGAGAGAACAGCTGGGGTGGGCACAGGTTTTGCAGGGACATGGCAGGGGGAACCAGCCCGAGGGTGTCCAGATCCCACAGGTTTCAGCAGAGTAGAAAATCGGATGTTACTCAGCGCAAAGTGCTTGGCACCGATGGAGTAACTGGGAATACATTTCAGGGTAGAGCTGCAGGCTGCACCAAGATCGTGCATCTGGAGTCAGAGTCCTGGGCACACACAGGATGGTCCTCAGCATTTTAGTGCCAGGAGATGGACTCATCCAAGCTCTGCTCCAGAGCAATGAAGAAAAGCAGCCTTGGAGGTGTTGACTCAGCGCTTCACAGCCATGAGTACTCCAAGGGCGGAGGGGAGAGCGAGGAGGAATCACTTCTGAGCTCTGCAAGGCGCCCAGAGATCCTGCAGTGGGGTGCCGGTGCCTTTCTCCAGCCTCCCGGGGCTCAGCCGGCTCCAGGCTCCCTCGGCAGCACCGAGCGAGCGTCTGTCACGCGGGTCTTGGGTGGGCACAGTGTGTCAGCACAAATCTGCCTGCGGAGAAAAGCAGCTTTGTGTTTCTGCTGGAAGCTCCAGAATGGAGGACCTCACCTCAGAACCTACTCTGAGGACAGGAATAAAGGCAAGATTTGTGCAACGGGAGTCGGATTCTGGATAGCTGTAGCATTTGATGGGAATTCATTCAGGCACCCAGATCACTGAGGAGCACTAAAACCTTCCCATCCTCTCTCATCCCCCATCTTCTTTTGAAATCCCTCTCCTGGGTGCCTGATTCGCTCGGGATCCTTGAAGATCCCACTGTGGAACAAAGGTGTCTTTCAGCTCCAAAGGAAAGAAAAACCGAAGCAAAGTGTGGGCAGCTTGGAAGGAGGTGCCACGTCACTCTCTTGCAGCGAGGCAGCTGGATTTCCCCTTTCCATCACAAGCATTTAAAAGCTTTTAAGTGAAGCATCCATCCCCTCTGCTGGCAAACCCAGTGCTGGGCTGTTCTTTGGGTCCTTAAATCATTTTAAAATACAGAGCAATCTTGTTTTAAAAGCCCTTGCTCTCTCCTGGCTGCAGGAAACCTCACTGCAGCTCAGCAAAGCTGCCTGCACTTGTGAGACACCACTCAGGGTCTTTCTGGGGACACATTACAAGCCAGGAAAGGGCTGGCCAGGGCCTGACAATGGCCATGAGTTGGTACAAGGAGGGATTTTCTCGCTATGACATTTCTAGACACTCAACGGGGCAGCATACGTGGCCCAGAGATTCCTATTTTTTATCATTTAATATATTCGATCTCTGGGCTCAAGGAAGATTTTTGTACTGGCCAAGCTACTTAAGGACAAGAATGGATGGCTCTGTGCAACACTGACATCCCATGTCATCTGAGAAAGTTCTCTGGTGTGAGGGGGAGGGAGCCTGTGCCAGGCTGCCCAGAGAGGCTGTGGAGTCTCCTTCTCTGGAGAGATTCCCAACCCCCCTGGACCCTG